>VYZQ01054880.1:0-101331 GCA_013400655.1 Mystacornis crossleyi | reverse complement strand
AGCTCATACTTCACAGTAAATTGCCCAGTACATTAAGAATAATGAAACTATTTTTAAAATCTCAGCTAGTCAGAGTGGCAGAAAAATTTTCAATCCAATAAGAAAAGGGTAAAAATAAAAAGCCATCTTGCTGGCAGTGCTTTGTTTTGATAACTGTCATCCTCAGACAACCCTGTCTGACCTTGGATTCAGGACCATCATATACTTAGTCCCGCACTGAGTTCCTCTTTCAATAACATCAAAATGGTAAATTGCTTTCAGTGTCCTCTTTTCCTGCATGTAAACTTTTCTTGTATATATATAAAGTGTCCTCTCTCTTTTCCTGAGAAAGCAGCTTATAAATAAGTCCAAGCACAGAAATCATCTAGCTAGGAGCAATCTTGAACTTTCTTTAAAGATATAGAGGGAAACAAGCTAATAGTTGCATCTGGTTTTCTGAATATTCCTTCTATAACTATTTTTTCTTTAATTTTCAATTGCCCAGTGACTAGGCCTTTGTATCTGAGGCACGGTGGCATAATTTGCTTGCTGACATTTATAGTGCTTGATTCCTCCCCTGCTGACATTTGTAGTGCTAGATTCCTCCCCTGGACAGCCAGGAACACCTGTGGTTGCTAGGCAGAACATGTTTTTCTCTACTAAACATGTGTACAGTCACTCTCTTCTGATCTCTATTGGCTAGACTATGCTTTGTCTGGGGTTTTCAGGTTTTTAAGTAATGTGGTATTAATGACCTAAATTCAAATTAAAATGTGGGGATTTGGCTATTGCCTAATTAGAAATATGTGCTTGGTTGAGGAGCTTTTCCTGCAATGCATCTCTGCTGATATAGATCAATAAACATTTTGGGGATCTGTGATTACATGGGATTTCTGCCCTCTCCCAAGAGGCAGTAGGGTTTGGTGGTTAAAGCTTTTGGGGGAAGGAACGGAAATGAGAAATATATAATATTCCAAGGTCTGCTTTGCATCACCTGGGGAAAGGAGCACTTTATCTTCTTCTTAGAGCTTGTTATGTGAGTGGGTTTGCAAATTTTGACAGCATATATTATTCCTTATGTTTGTAACCTGCCACATAAAGTCTTTTGGTTCAGTTTCTCTGCTCACTCCTATTTAAAGAAGTACTGCATAAATAATACATAATATTCACTGTTTCCTCTAGCAGATGGGTGTGTATTGGTATCTATTTTTGTTTCACAGCCTGTGGTGCGAAAGCCAAGACTTCTCTTCCTGGACCACTTGACTGGCCATGATTTCCTCCTTTAACTTTATTACACATTGGCTACTTCCTAGCACTTTCCAAGGTCCAAGATAAATGAGCAGACAGATACCAGGGCTCATTCTTATCAATCCCTCTCATAAATGCAGGACCTACAAAGCATTTCTGACTGAAACAATGAAACAATTCATTGAAATTTTAGGTTTCTCTGTAAGATCAGGATGCAGCTCAACAGAAAAGTAGCAGCCCTCCTTATTTTTTTTCACTAGAGAGCATTTGACCATCTGCTTATTCTTCCACTGGTGCATTTCTGTTTTTTTTTTTTTCTGAAGGGTGGGCTTAAGGGGAAAGGGTAGCTTGCCTTGTTTGTACTGGAGCTGGCTATAGTCTGCCAGCTGTGAGGAGATGCCAGGGTGCTAAATGTGTGAGGAAGGGCCAAGGGTGAACTCACACTTTTAAGACCTTTTGAAGCATTTATATATTTTAAGTGCGGGTAAGACTGTAATTTGTCATCTTTCCCTACTTTTAAAGTGAATTTTATATGGAGCACCCTGTGAGAGATGCGTAAGTGCTGTTGCCCCCTGTCATGGGCTGAGAAGTAAAGCACAAGGAAAGCTGAGGAATCAGTCATACAAGCAGCAAAATTACTCCTTTTTCCCATGGCTGAAAACATTCAACCATCAGTTCCCAATCTTTGCTAGCTGTGAATCTACTTTAAGTTTAAGCCATACTTTTTTAAGTTCTTGACGTGAACAAGGAAGTGTATTTCCTCCACCCTGACATCTCATAAATGCTACGGCCTCAGTCTAGAAATGGAATCTTCAGCAACCTATGAAAAAAACCCAGTCTGTCATCATCTGCAGAGAAAACATCTCTTTTGTGGTAATTGTTGCAAAATGCCAGTGTGCAGCACTTCTCAGGGTTGGTCTCTGAGCAGATTTGCCAGATGTTCTCATGAGTGCAGGAGATGACTCAGGTTTCCCAAGGATCAGCAGTCATTCATCAAGGTGAGAAGATTTCTGTTCCTGACAGGCTTGGAGGATTCTCCTGATCAAGTGAAATTCGAAAGCCAAACAAACTTAAATCCTGCCTATACCCAGACAGAGACTCTCAGGCAGAGGTTGCAGGTTTTGTGCCTGAAACGTTCATCAACTTTATTTTCTTTTGGTGGCAGTGATCAGTCTTTTCCAGCTTTCCAGGTACAAAGTCTCCAGAATTAATGATGCATCAAGGGTAACTCATAATTTCAGTGCAATGTGTCTAGCTGTTTGGTTTTCACTAGAATCAGTTGAAATCCTTCTATCTGACTCTAGAAATCCTGACTGGTGCATGTGCATGACTCCAAACTAAGAGTTCTCTTTTAAGAATTTGCTTGATGCTTTGATCTAATTCTTGTGCAGTTAAAACTAAGGGGGGGATGATTTTTATTTGCATGCAGTATTAAGCTGATGGTGACACACTGGCCAACCATCATCTTCTTCAGGCTTTTGGCCTGACAGTCACAGTCGTCTTGGGTTTGTGGAAGGGCTTCTCCATGGGCAAGTAAGCCTTTCTCAAGTGAGCAGCTTTGCTATTGCAATCGCAGGGTGAAGACACATGGAACCAGAGCACCATGGTGAAGTTCATAGGTCTGCCACAGGCTTTTCTGTTTGACCTTGGACAAGTCTCTCATTGTGTCTCAGTTTCCTCATCTGAGAAACAGGGATAATCCAATTAAATCACCTCATAACAGGCCTTGTAAAGATTAATTAGTAAATGTGGAAATGCTTTGATAATGTAACAGGTAAGGGCCATTATAAATAATAATAATTGAGGTAGCTTCTGTCCCTCAGGATTCCCTTTTACAATGGGTGCACTTTCAGCCTACAGAAAAATCAGGTCTGTAGTGGAACAGATTGCAGATCATGGTGGGAAAAAATACCCTTTAGAAAAGTTACATAATCTTTTAAAAATCTCATATGTTAGCATTTAATCTTGCACAGGATAAAGATTCACAACATCACGGTTACAGTCATACAGTTAGGAATTTAGTGGCTCCTTTTTCAAGTCTTGTTTGAAATGTAATCGTTTGCTCTACTCTGTCAGTTCAGTGAAATCTTGTCTGAAATACTGTCTTTTCAAAAAAAAAGAAAATACTTTTTTCGCTATTTTGTTTGAAAATGCAGAAGGAATTGTATCTGAGTCGAACTGCATTGTTTTTTCTTTTGATATTCTTTGATTTCTGTTGGTTTGGCTTTTCAGTGGAATGTGCTACCTGTGTCCCCTTGCTGGCAGTAACCAGAGCCAGCAACGTTGCCTTCAACTGTCTGGGCTAGGTCCTCTCCACCCCCGGCTTGCAGAGTCTGTGAGCTAAGCCTTTGCCAGGAGTTTCTGAAACACAGGGAAAGTTTTGTCAGGAAGTGGGAAATCTGCTAATTTCCGCAGTTCCTGTTACTGGACTATCAGAGACAAAATCCTCAGTTCTTATGGGCTGTTCCTCCCATTTGTTCGTGAAGCAGGGTGAGGAGAAGCTGGCCATGGCAGTGCTTTTCTGGCTGAGAGCAAAAAGCCATGGTTGACAGATTGGGAAGGACCTAGCTCTTGATCATAGCACAGAGAGGGCATCAAGGTCCCTGCACTCAAGCAATCCTGCGCAGGACAGATGCACCCACAGCCATGCTCTGAACACATCTTGAGCCAAACTTTTAATCTTCATTGCTTGTCAATAAAGAAAAAAGCCAATTTCTGCTCCCTTCTTCATTCTCATGAGCAACTGTCAGCTTTTGGAGATTGGATCTGGTTTTAATTTTCCAGGTTTGCTCATTATTAGTGGTGTTGTATCCTGTGAAGAGGAAGTAAAAGAGCAGCCTGATTTCCTGAGAACTGACCAGGGCCTAACCTGGATTTGTCTTCCCAACCCGGCTCTCCAGTGAGAGCGGACATAATGATTATTTTTGGAATCTACCATACCGTGTTCCACATTTTTAGCCAAACATAATAAGGATGCTTTGTTTTCGGAGTGTATTCATACCTCCTCTCTTATGAGACCTCTGTGAGGTAAGAATTATTTTCTCCCACCTACGAGGAAACTGGTAAAAAGGAGACCAAATTACTTATTTCGGGTCACATACATCCTTTGTGGGACAAATCAGATTTTGCCTTAACTGGAAGCCCAAACTGGCATCTATTTATCTGCACTTCAAAATCAGACTTTATTTACCACTGTATTGCAACAACCTGAATATCAGTTTTAAGACACTACTGTAAAACTGTAGTTTCCTCATGATCCTCCGGGTAGCCTGTAGTGAATCGAACATCCCTCTGTGTCCACGGCCAGGTGGGAGTTGTGCTTTTACATTACAACAGCTTTTATATATAGACTTGACGTTCCTGTGCAATACCTTTTATTGCTGGGTCAGTGTCTGGCCTGGCAAGAACTTTGTCTCTTTCTCATAAACTCAGGCTTTGATATTAGTCTGAGTTGTTTGTTTCTTGCAACAGAAATCACAAATAGAAAGCTAAGAAAGGAGGCCACCAGAAACAGATATTCCAAGTGGGCATTTTTGTGCATTTCAGAGACTGCAGCAATCTCATTGGAAATGCCTTTCTCCTGTTTGTTTAATTCTTAAAAAGTCAGTGTAAAAGTATAACCAGCTTAGTTTTTAGATTGCTGGCAATGCTTCAAGTTACAAGGATTGCAAGAGGAGAAGTACTTGAAAATGAGATGAAAGCAGGGGTTTCTGTATAAGCATTTCCTTTTATCAGTCCTCGATTGCTCTCTTAGTGGACACTTGCACTGGAGCTCTTTCTTCAGGAGGTGCTGCTGATTTTAGTGGAGAGAAGGCAGCCTTCTGCTATATGGATTTGCAAGTTCAAGCATCAGCCCCTGTCACGATCCGCCGAACACAAGTGGGGTCGTGATAGTTCGTTAGCCGAGCTCAGAGTGCAAAAGATACACAACGGGATCTCAGTTTAATCACAGCAGTGCACTTTTTATTGAGTGCTAACAACACGATTATGCGATAGCGGAGAGAGAGAGAGGAAACAAAGTAAAGGAGGAAGACAGAGGGGAGAATTTGGGATTATAGCTACCACCGGAAGGGACGAGTCCTCGTGGCACCCGACCAATAGACGTGTCTTCTTCCGAGGGGAGATCTCAAAAGTGGGGAATTGGGAAAGTCACTTTATAGTCTTTAGCTACCAAGGCAACAGGCAGCTGGCCAGGGAGGTGGGAAGATTGATCCAGCGAAAAGGCAGGTAAGAGCAGGTACTGGGCAAGTCCATGCAAGCTCAGCCAGTCCAGGCAGGGCCTCTAGCACAGGCAGTCCACCGTATCCTGTCGATTGTTCCTACACGTGTTCCTATGGGAATGCATCGGTCCAGCAAACACACCTGCAGGCAGCACTTGGCAGACATCCACCTCAGCCAGGCCAGAACCTCCCCTGCCCAAAGTCCTTCTGGGGTTTTAGGGTTTTAGTCTCTGTCCTTGTCGATAAATTCTGAAGCAGATGAGGGATCTTCGAACCATCTCTTACAGCCCCTCAAGAAGGACCGGTGTTTGTTATCCTACGGTCTGATTGAAAAACAATAGTTGCATGCCCTAGTTAGATGTTGAGTCCCTTGGAAAGCAGAGGGGATACTTGTCAGAGTCAGGATTTCAGAGCTGGGCTATGTGTTTGTACAGCTTTATTTAATTCCAAGTTACCCTTGGGTTATTTAATTTCCTGACAGCTGCAAAAACAGTGTTCTCAGATAACCACGGCTTCTAATCAGGCAATGTGCCTAAAATGGTAGAATGTTTTATTTGACCATGACACTAATGTTTTGTATGCAGCTTGGAGATGAGAAAGTCAAGCAAGCTGGACTTTTGCTTCCTTTGGCAGAGCTGTGTCTCTCTTGTGATCCCCAGTGAATAATGCTAAAGGCATGCCTGCTCCTCTGCTCCTGCACTTCAAAACACCTCTCATTGTTTTGGACTGTGTCATCAGTAAATATGCCTTTCAGCTGGAACCACCTTCCAGAAATATGTTTTATCAACACAGGAGGACTAACATGACTTGCATAGCTGAGGCTACAGAGCATTCCAGGGACACACAGACAACAAGACAGCAGGTGAGATTTACCTGTAGCTGAGGGTTGTAGCCTCTTGGGGTTTCTATTACACTGCATAGCTGCCCAGATGTTGCTTTTATGGCTTGTGCACTTAGTACACAGGCAGTGATAGAAATAAACATACAAGTAGACTATTCTTCCAAATCATTTATTCAGTGTAGAAAGGGTGTTAGCATCAGGTTATGTTAATTAGATCCTGGTAAGATTTGTGCTTGTGAAAGATTTATGCTTTGGGCTGTACAAATTGATGATCTCTAAATACCCTTCTGTGACAGCAAAAAGTGGCTACTGGAGGGTCTGTCACCTCCTTTAATTCTTAGACATCGCTTGAAGTCTTGACTCTAAAAGAAAATAGGTAATTTTTTTCTGCCGTTTTGCTCCCTATTTTAATTCTTTTCCAGAACTCATAATTCTGACGATTACCATACCACTTCTTACTATTGCAGAACTTTTAAGTTCTTTGTTTAAGATCCTGTTCATATAACCATGATGCAAAATTGCACTCTGATAAATCTAAAGTTTTGCAACTTTAATTGGATGTTTGCTAACCTGCAGTCAAGAGTTTATCCCTGCCTTTCAGCTCAGCACTATTTACATCACGTCCTATACCTTTGACCGGGGGCTGTTCAGAAGGTTTCTGTGTGGATTCTCTACAGCCATTTGCTTTTAGGTGACTGATCGTGCTCAGATACCGTATTACAATGAAAGAGAGATTACTGCATCAATTGCAGTGTAAATAACAGTGAAAAATTATTCTGTGTAATAATCTGGCTTTACCCAGTTCTTTTGAGATGCTGGTTTATTTGAAGGAGCTGTGGATGCTGGCTCAGACTGGCTTGTGGCTATGTGAGCGGTGCGCATGGGTTGTCCTCTGTGTAAGATCAGGAGGGATAGGAGATGAGCAGAAGTTTTTATTCTTCCTTCCCTACTACAGTTCCCTACCAGTCAATAACTGAGGGATTCCTGAATTACAGGTTGAATCTGTATTACCATATTTAATAGCTATCAGTATACCAATCCACCATAAAGTTGCCTAACCCCTTATGAAGCCTCTTCATTCTTTTGGTCTCCACGACATCTTCTGTCAGCACTCTGATAATTTCATTTGGTTTCAGGAGTTGTCTGTTTGCACTGTAGCATGATGATGGTCTTACTCAGTTCTCCTCTCAACATTTCTTAAGGATCTTTGAGCATCAACTTGTTGTTTCTCAAAGAATTGTCCACATTGTCTCCAAGACTCTTGGCCAAGAGGATAAACAGAGCCATAATAAAAATATAAAATAACATAGGTCGTGCCAGGTTATCCTGCAAATGTTCCGCCACTGACAACTGACTGCTGTTATTTTTCTTAAAAGTCCAGTGGAATATCTTTGCTTTCTAAGACAAATTCTTCCTTTTGATCAGCTGTTTCACAATATATCTTCCCTTAAAATCCCATCTCTGACAGCTGTATTATAGCTACAGTACTCTTGACAGAAAAAATCCAGTTGGTCTTCTTGTGACAGAGAAGAATAAAATTCTAAAATAAGAACACTTCATCCCCAGAAGACAAATCAAACTATTACAATATGTTTGGGTTCATACCTCCCTCTCTCTTTCCCCCTCCCTCTCTCTCTGAATGTGCTTAGCAGTTTGAATCATATCGTATATAAATCCTAAATCCTGACTAGAATCAAATTTAGGTGTAAGATGCAATGTGTTCCTTCAGAGATGCAATTAGCTTCCTTCAGAGTAGCATAAAAACTTATTTTCCTGATGCTGACCGCTGGCCGCCCAGAGGCCAAGCAAGCGTCTTGCTGAGGCGTCCTGGTCAGGGGCAAAGCNCCTCGGACCCACTGTCCTGGGCGGGGAAATCCACCCACTGGATGCCCTGATTGACTGTCATTGAAAACAGCCCATCCGTGGGCTGGGCCACCACAACATTTTCCTTCGTAATCCTTTTCAAAGATTTCTGCGGACATCTAGGCACAGTGGTAAACATGTTCCCAGTTTTGCTTGTCCATTTTTCTTTTGGGTTTCCTCTCTCTGGAATTTCCAGCACCGTGTTCTACCAAAACATTCTCAGGTTTATTTGACAAGATTTACCAACCCCCCTTCAGTTCCAGCTTCTCTGCTTCCACATTTATTGAATTTTTACTGTTTGAAAGAACTGTATCTTCACAGTCACAGTCTGCATTTATTGTTTGAGCTGGTTTTGGAGTATGTGAAATTGAAGAGGTTGATAAAATGTGAGAGGCAACTTTTCAAAGACTGGCAGTGTCAGCAGCACTGGCATTGTGGCTGACAAGCCCTTGGAGGGTCCACAGAAACCTAACTTCTTTATCTTTGTGTCTTTCACATTGCTGAGCAGATTGCAAGCACTAAATTAATCTCTGGAGCCCTGCTAAAGTAACCATATCTGCAAGGTATTTATTTCACAGTTGTTTTTCTTTTCGGCTTCCCTGGTGTTATGAATGGATGATGTGGGTTTATGTAAGTCCCTGCCTTTTGCCCAGGCCTCTGGCAGCAGGCAGTAGCTTTATTGAGGCGGCCAGCACCCCAAGACCCACTCTCGTTCACAAGTTCTTTAATAATGGCTGATTCAGTCTATTATAGAATGAATTATTTATTTAATAGACACAAAACTAACAGACATAAGACTTCAAACAGACTACTACTACACAGGAATAAGACAAAAAGAGACAAATAGTATTACACACGGGGTTAAAGGTACCAATAATTTTACAGCTAGTGAAGACATAATATAACTTAGGATCCTATGTTTCTTACCATCCAATTGTGATGTTGTGCACATCGAAATCCTTTCCCTCAGTTTCCGGAAAAGTAACCACGAAGTTGCATCCAAGCCTCAGGGGGAAGTCATCTTGCACATTCCCAGGGAGTGTGTAACAGACTTCTACCTCTGTGATTATCTATAGTACTTTCATAGTGTAAAGCAGCCTGTTGGTCACAGATGTTTTTTTCTTTTATCTCTTCCCACATCTGTTCTCCATACCAAGGTGTTGATTCTTGGTTAGGTTGGCAGACCCTTTGGCGCCAGGAGATGATACCTGCTGGGCCTTGCCCACCTTGGTTATCTCTCCTATCTGCACCGGTCACCTGTGGTGGGGAGAGGGGTGATATGCCCTGCCATGCCTGGGTTTGGTTAAGATGTTTATTTCCTGAAATGCTCTGAGCTGAACTTGTATACTTAAGAGTTGCCAATTTGAATATATAAAAATATATATATAAAACCTGTGTATGTTGGCGTATATACCTATATTTGTATATGTATATATTTATTCAGGGATACAGAAGAGCTTTAAGAGAAAAAAATTTTAGCTCCTCTTTTTCAGAAACGTGTCCTTAAACTCTAGGTTAAAACTGAAAAGTATATTGAATTTTTATTATATCTGCTGGGACCAAATCAAGTTTTTCTGTTGGCAAGTTAAAAAAGCAGCTCACACATGGACACTGACATCCATAAGTGAGGCAAACTCAGTAGAGAAGGGAATCCTCAGCAGCTAGATGACGGATTGTGTCCTGACCTCTTGAGTACTGTTGTTCTACTGCTAAAATCCTCAGGTTTTTTAAGTTTGGTGAATTAGGTGTTTTATTTTGTTTCTTTTATAAAGTTAGAACTGAGCTTTTGGAGAGGTGGGATGAGAATTTATGTGGACCATCATGTGGATAATTGGATGCCTGTTCTTGCATTTTATCCAGTGAGCAAAAACAAAGTAGCCTCTTGTTTGCAGCAGACAGGAGTGCCTGGGATGTTTACCATGGGTTTTCATGCTCTAAACAGAGCAGAGATCATTTTTCCTCCAAAATCCATTTTTACAATTTGTATAAACAAATTCTTGACCTAGATGAGTGCTCCCAACATACCACAATGTCCCTGATTTTAGAGGCTTGTATGTACCTTTCTTTACAAGGAAATGTATTTATGTGTCCAAGAACCAAGGACAGTCCATGCAAGCTTCTCAGATTGTCTCAGATTCCACCCATTTGGTTAAAAGGCAATCACAAACTGAAACCAGTTTGCTTTCCGAAGTGCAATCTGTGCATCTCATAAATATGAAGTTCAAAGGAAAATGCTCTTGAGAACAGGAGGTTTAATAGCTCTTCGTGGAGTAATGACTGCATCTTTAAGGCATTTTCACCTGGTTAATTTTAAGCATATTAAGCTGGGTTTTAGCAAGCCACTTGTGTGCTGAGCATGGCTTAAATATCCAACAGATTAGGACCCCTTCCTGTCCTGCGCCATAGAAGTGCGGAAAGGCAAGGCAGTTGGATGAGCCTGGCTCTTCACAGTGGGGAGGAGAAGGGCATCAGCATATGTCTTCTCCACACAGGAGTCTCCTTGGGTGGCTGGGTTTGACTTGGGTTCTGTGACAAAGGGTGTCAATGTTCTGTTGGCAGTGCAGAACACTGGATTTGGAGCAGGGCTCTTCTATACAGGACACAAGGCATGTGCTGGGGTACTCACTGCAGAGCACTGCAGTGTTTCAGATGGTGTTTGTCACTGATTCTCAGTCCTTACCAAGCTGCTTAGAAAAGTCGCTTCAGCTGAGAAGTTTCTGGAGGGAAATTTACTAGGGAAAAAACAGCCTGTTCTATAGAGATTCCTATGGTTGAGTTCGGTAGGGTTTTGATGGACTCTTCTCGACTGGAACGCTTTTGTTGTCAGTTTTGATTAATTGGGCTCCTGACATAGGGTGCAGTCTGCTTCCTTGCTTGAAAATGGAAAGGTGATGCTTTGAAAGCACTCAGTGGAAAATTGGGTAAAGGAGAAGAGTTAAATATTGCTTTTCATCTGATGCTTTACACGGGTTTGAACTTTTCTGTTTGGTTTTTTTTTCCTCCAGTGAGCTCAAGGCAGCTGATCTCTGGTCCATGACTAGGTCTCCTAGCCTCCGCCATGGCATAAAGAATGATAGTCATGTGGTCCAGGAAGCAAAAATCTGAAAGGCTCTTGTGTGTTTACCAAGTACTTCTTTTCCAATCGGCTATTGCAGCTCAAAGGTTCTAGGTGGCAAGAAAGGTTTGAACAAAAACACAGAAGGTCCTTATTGACAAGATAAGCAGAAGGCAGAGAGGCTTAATGTGACCAAATTCCCATACAGAAAAGGGCTTCCTTACTGATCTGTGTGTGACTAAGTTCAGTTGCTGAATAGTGACAATAATATTTCTACAGTGGATAGATATGCAATAATCTACTTTTTTTCTCCCAGCTTCTTTCTTCAATTCTAACAATGTGGGTATTCATGGATAAGAGTAAGACTGATTTGGCCTTTTTCCTTTGAGGTGAGTGAAACAAGGCAGCTGCTTGTCACTGTAAGCCTAATTTGACCTGCTCTCCAGTTGGGTGAAATGGGGGAGTAAGAGCTGGAGTCACTGATACACACTACGTGGGTAGTGCAACCACTGAAAACACATCGAGCTTATAAAGAGAAGGTACTTGTACTCAGAAATGCAAGAGTGAAATTGTGTAGAAAATTCTGTCAACTAATGGTCTGAAAAATATTCTGCAAAGGCTATTTTCTACCCTTACTTCTAATTACATCTTACAGATTAATAGCCTGAACAACTGGAGAATCACACACATTAATGTCAGGGTTCACTTGGGATAATTTGTTTTGCAAGATAATGACCTGTGGCAGCAAAAGTTTAACACTGGCTCTAGGTGGGGCTGACAGTTCAGCCTTTTAGTAACTTTGCCAGCGTTTCCCAGTAAAATGCCCATGGTCTTTGACTAAATCTCTGTGAGACTCAGTAACCTGGGGAGAGGTTATGCCGTGACTTTCTTCTATTTATTTTCTTTTTTTTTTTTCTTTTCTGAGGAGCAGCTTGGAAGGAAATACTGCAAAATATTGACAATTTCTTTTTTTGAAGAGCTCTAGTCCTCTCATGCCTTGGCAGTGGAGGTGTCTGCGTGAGAAGATACCTTCACCTAATTAAAGTCATTCAGCCCAGGTGGAGGTCTGTGCACCCTGGAGTTTTTCAGCCACAATTTCAGGAGCATGTTGCGGTTTTACACTGCTTAAAAGCAGGGCATCCACCAGAATCATAATGACGGGTTCATAGGTTGAGATAAGGATTAGGACAAAAAATACCTTAAGGGCAAAACAGGTTCAAAGCTTAAACAGTATAAAGAAAATTTATTATTAACATAATTAGAAGTAAAAAGGGTAATGAGAACTAAAATAAACCTTTATAACACTTTTTTCTTCCCAGTCCCTCCCTCTTTCCCACTGACAATGCAGAGAGAGAAAACACGGGGTTTTGTTCAGTCTTTCACTTTCTAAGAATCTTTCTTCAGTTCGTTCAGGGACAAAAGGGTCTTTCTTCTGTTGTGCCGTGGGGTCCTTCCCACATGAGATAATTCTCTGTGAATTTTTCTAGCGTGCTTCTGATTTTTACGAATAGCAGTCCCGCCCAACCTGCTCAAACGTGAGTCCCTCCCATGAGCAAAGCAGTCTTCCTAAAACTGCACAGTGTGCGTCATTTAGTTCATGGGGTGTAGTTTTTTAAGGATAAGTTGTTCTAGTTTGGAAACAAGGGTTCTCTGTTTCTGGAAGCAAGGGTCTTCTCTCTCTGAGTTTCTCACTAGATTATAGCTTTTTAGCATCCACTCGCTCCAGCGTGAGCACTCTTTCTCACAGGCTGCAAGTGGATCTCTGCATCTCCCCATGCACTTCATAGATTATAGGGAAACAACTTGTTGCATTATAGTCCTCAGCACAGCTTGCAGAGAGATCTCGACTCTGATGCTTGGAGCACCTCCTCCCCCCCCCCTCTCTTTTCACTGACTTTGGTGTTGCTATCTGGGTTTTCTCCACATGTCCTCACTTTCTCCTCTTTCTCCGACTAAGAAGAAAAAAAAAATCTGCTGTTCGTAAGAGCCATTGTCAACAAATTCCACTAGTTCAAAGATTTCTGTAGGATTTTTGCAGCGCTGAGAAGTTGATCCCTTCTGGATCCCCCATGTTGGGGAATCGTTCGCTATGTTTTCGTTGCTGGCCACGTGGTCCCTGCTGGCACCTCACGGGCGGTGCCAGGCACCGCTGTGCCGGCTCTATTCTGTATCGCCCCAAACTGGGCCAAGAGACACTTCTGAGACAAAGTCCCAGAAGCGGGTATTCGCTTTATTCAGCGCGCTGGGTGCGTGGGGGACCGCTCCTCCTAACATGCACACCCCAGGCACACAGACGATTACAATATATTTATGCATATTCATTGTTTTCCTTAGAAAAGGTCTGGTTATGCAAACTATTTCTTGGAACTCATTATTATCATTAGCATATGCGAAGCACAAGCGCAGTACTCCCCTGTGGTCGTGCTGAGGAAGGCTCAGTGGTCGTTTCGATGAAGGCCAAATGTCTTCCTCCCTGTGCACTTTTCACTTTAAGCATGCAGTCTCGTTAGCTGTTTCAGCAGTTTCTTCACCGGTTTTAGCAAGCTTTGTCCTTCGTTTTTGCAAGCTTTGTGCCTTATCTCTTGCCAAGTTATTTGCTAACTTCTACATTGGTTACAATGTATCTTATTCTTGCTCAAGTACAATTATTTTAACCCTTTCAATTCAGCACCTCTCTTCATGCAGGGCGCTGAAAAGGAGAAGCTGTTGTCGCGGCTTCTGCCCATCTGTTCGCAACACGGCTGGCTAAAAACGGCTAAGCAGGCAAAGTTCACTGTGAGCCATGCGAGATGATGCCAGCTGCGGGAGGGCCCCGGCCACCCAGCCGCGTGGCCCTGGCCATTCCCAGCGCCGGCTGCGTGGCTGCCTCTGGCCCCGGGAGGGCCCTGGCCGCAGTGCCTCCCCACCCCTCAGAAGAAAAGAAAAAAAAAGACAATCTGCACGTATTTTTTTCCCTTCTTGAATATGTCATCACAGAGGCGTTACTAACTATTCTAATTGGGCCAAATAACATGTCCATCATCAGAGGGGATAGAATTAGTGTCAGGGAAGCTACGGTGCAGGATCAGTGGGGAGGACAAGAAGAGACAAGAAAGACTAGAGATGGACATAGGAACAAGGAGAATAGGAGTAGATGATGGAGTTTGAGCTGTAGAGGGTGACTGGGAAGGGGAAGTGGGAGGCGGGAAGAGAAGAAAGAGGAACGGGCGGGTGGGCGTTGGGTTTGTGAGCAGAAATTTGCCACCTAGAGCACTTGCTCTTTGCACTGCCCACGAGGACACTCAAAGCAGCAAGTACCTGCCAGACAACAAAGGGTGTCTTTCATTGCAGATCACCTCAGGGCAGTGGAAAAGGCCAGCTACATTTGCAGTGCATGGGACAGGAGGATGGGCTGACTCTAAAGCAGCAGCATGTGCAGCAGGCCATGAAGCTCTGGTATAATTGCAGTTTTTCAGCAGCTTTCAGTGCCCAAGATGGTAGTTGTACTGGTTTTGTTTCTGAGCATTTTGTTTAACTATTACTAAAAGTGCCCGTGGTTATTAAGGCCTGTGGCTATTAAAAAACTCAGCCGGTACTAATTTACCTCCTCTTGTATGTGCCGCATGAGGCATTCAGCTGCATCATTACAGGCTGCTGCTTTGAGCTCCGTTACTGTGCCCAGAGCTCTGGCACTGGGGTGGCACCTGACTCAGTGGTGAATGTGGCTGGGGCTGCAGACGGCCCTGTCCTTCCCGCTGTGGGAAGCTGGAGTCTAAATAAAGCAAATGGCAGGAACAGAAATAATGGTTTGATTATAAATTGGATTGTGTTCGTGCCTGTGACAACCTCTGTTTGGCAGCCTCCCACCTGCAGAGCACTCAGTATTGCATCACTTTAAACATTTTCATGTGTAAGATAAATCCTCAGTTACCGTGTCAGAGTGGTTGAGTAAAGCAGGCTGCAGGATGATGATTTGTGAGTTGTCAGCAAGGAACCACCATTTTCAGCACCAGGTGCTAAATGGGTCTTTAACCTTCACTGAGGGGCTTGGGCACGTACATTAGTGCTTTACTTGGTTAGCAGCGTTGCAGAATGAGCTGTTCCCACTGGGGGCTGACCAGTACTGTAGAGCATGATCCCTGACTGATGATGAATGCATTGCTTTCCAAAATTCCCGCCTGTCATGGGATCTGCAGTAAGCTGACCCTATGGAGAAAATGTACATATAATGTCCAGCTATACTGAGAAGAAGGATCACTCAAGGGCACAGATATAGGGAAGTTATAAAAGGTTAATAAACTAATAAGTAGTTTGTTGATGATTAACTCAAGTGCAGATTGCTTTTATCTGTTTGAAGGGCCATCCATGCCACACTTGGGAGAGATGGGGCTGCAACAACCCCATATTTAGTGTTTTCTTTCATCTTCAGGATCAGTGGGGAGTTCTGGAAGTGGAGAGTCATCTCTAACTGTGTCTTGTTCAGAAGTTTAGATTTGTTTAATCTAAGAGGTCATACAAATTCAGTACAAACACAACGGCTTTGTTCTGCGAGATGCTTCTCTTCTATGTTTTCTTTCATACCATGCTGTCCCATGGCTTTTCACAACAGTGGGGCACAGCAGAGCTGAAAAAGTTATCTGTCCTTTTGTTTCCAGGACTCAAGATTTGGAGGTGTTATAAATGCATATTATATTATTGGCTTTTTGCANTAAGGTGTGCTTCCTGGCTGTATGTCAAGCACCCAGGCCGTATGTAACTTTTGCCTTCCTGTCTCCTAATTGTCCTTTTATTAAACCTTTTAAAATTTCCAACAGAGGACTGGACCTCATTTTTCAGAGGTCCAGTTCTAATTCTTACAGATTAGAGGTTAGCTGTGTCAAGGCAGCACTTTGGGAACAGAATTGGGGAGGACAAGGCTGAAGGAAAGAGTCTAAACTGAAGTCATGCCGAGGTGTGAGGCTGCTGCTGGGGCTATGTCATGATCTCTTTTTCAAGTTATTAGAAATGCCTCTGCCCGAATTAAGGTGCAAACAAGACCATATGCCGAAGTCAGTTGCATTTTTATCTAATAGTAAATATGAGATGGAGAGGAAAAGAGAGAAAAAGGAAAAGAAAGTAGAAAAGAGGTGGGGGAACAGAAAAAGAGACAGAATCAAGAAAATACCAACATCCCATGGATCCCAACAATGTTCCATTGATCTTCTCCAGCTGACCTTCTTGGTGGTGAAGGTCCCTCAAAAAGCATAGAATCCGATGGATTAATATATGTTCAGGCCAGGTGGGAATGCCCAGGTACCTCCCCCGGGGCGGGGGCCAGTCTCTTGCAGCAGACTGGATCTGTTGCATCATTTTCCATCACATGCAGTCCTGTGGTGAAAAACCTTAGGAATGAGTCTGGGGAGCACTTTCGGGGGTCTTTGATGGATTATGACACCCCCTCAGCTGCCTCTCACTTGAATGTCCTGTGGATGTGGCCTGAAGGGTTGGGGGTTCCACAGCTGGACCAGTTTGTGTAAGGGAGGAATGGGTGTTCAGTGCCTCTAACCAGAGGTTACACCACGCACCCGAAACCTCCTCCCCCCAACTTGTTTCGGGGAGGAAGTCTGTGTAAACCTGGCTTCTGTGGGCAGTGGTGTCCCCCACCCAAAACCCAGCCAGAGATAATTCTCAGCGCAGCTGCTGGATTTGGCTTTCTTGTGGACACATTCCTTTCTCTCAGCCTTGTTTGTTTCTCCCTAGACCTGAGATGATTGAACAATAGTGTCCCCTTTATCCTGTCTAGGTGACTTAACTCACAGTCCAAAGTTCCAGTCAGGCGTCTTCAAGGAGGCTTCTGTGGTTCTATCTTCTTTATACAGTTTTTGCTATAATGGGCAAAACTTCATAACAATGTTTACGGCATGAACCATTTCAGTCCCTGACAAGCTGTGTGCCTGTCTGCCCTGACTGACCAACTCGGAAGGAGAGTGTAAAGCTGGGGAGCAGGGTTTTAGTCTGCATCACTTTGTAAGCCGCCTTCTCTGGAACATCCATCATCTCTCTCAGTCAGTGCTTTCGGAACGTGTGTTTATTCTGAAGATGTCTGTTTCGTTTCTTTGCTTGAGAGCTTGTGCTGAGTTTCTGCTAAGCCCTGTTATGGGACTGACTTTTGCTTTTGATTGCCTGCAATGTACAGTGAAGTTCCACTTCGCAATTCCTGGATTATGTCTGAAATTAATTTAAACTATTCTTGTCTCTACTTACCTTCTTTGCTCTACTTTGCATCTCATGCTGTGAAAGTAGCCAGAATGCATTTTTTATTATATCCATGGTCTCTCTGGATTAGATGGAAGTGTAAACTCATGGGAGCAAGTAACACCTCTTGGAAACAAGTGCAGGGCCCTTTGGAGTACAGCTGTTTCTGCTCCATTTAGTGCAAGTTATCAGTAAAAACTTAGATTAAAAACTTATGTCGTACAATCATTTAAAACGAAACTGCATGTTATATCAACCCACTCTCAACTGGTGAGGCATGCTGAACATCTCGATGGCTGCTTTTCTGCTTGCTCTCTTGGTTTTTATAATTAGCACCTCACTTTCCTCTGCAGGGTTTTCCTTTCCCCAGCTGGTATGTCCTGCAGGGTGGGCAGGTAGAAGCCAAGCCACAGTGGTGTTTCTTGCTCAAGAATTGGCCCTTCCAGCCATCCTCTGGGCTGTGCCTTGTTCTGCTTGAGGGTCTCGAGAAGCTGCAGAAGTGACTGTGAGGTTGAATCCCCACTGTCACTGTCAGGGAGGGGAGTGGTGCCTCTGACAGAACAGAAGAGTGAGTTTGCTGCCTGCTCCCAGCCGAGCAGCAGTTGGTTCACTGGGCTCCCACTGGAGCCAGCATTGGGCAGCCTACTCAGCGAGAGCCCCTGTCCTGGCTCCCATGATGCAGGGCTTTTTGCACATTTTAAGTGGTTACTGCTTTGGCAGAGTTTAGATGAGCACTGCTCGCCCATTTTCTTTCATACAGACCAATCTGAAAAACCTTTTACCTAGTGTTATTTTCCATTATAGAATGGTTTTGGCTGGAAGGAACAGATCATCTTGTTCCTCTGTTTCTCCCTCTTTCTAAACATTTGCATTTCTGCTGATGAAGATTTGCAATAATGCAGATATCTCTTGATGCATTCCAGGATAGAGTAAACATTCTGTGGGAGAAGTTCTTTTTTTATAATCATTTATTCCCCCAATTTGAATGGAAAGCAACATTTTACTAATCTTTTAAAACTATCAGCTTAATTCTGTGTTTGTTACCAGTGTAAACTCTTGTCTCTGGAGGATTCTGGGCAATTTGCAAATAGGTTAATACATATTGTGCTCAGCACGAGTAGGCAGGGGCCCCTAGGCTGATGAAATGTCAGCTGTCCTTACCTAGCTCAGGCAGATTTCAGCATACCTGGAGTTGCAGGTGATGTTAATGTAGTCTGAGAGATGCTTCTAGCATTTTGCATCCTGGACTGTGCAAAACATGTAATCAATAGGCTATTAAAGAGGCTGCAGGCTCTCTATTGCTGGGTAATTTCAGATAATGCATTAAATACAATTGGGAATTATAGGGCTAACTGGCCCTGCCATAGACTGGCTGTATTTTATCTGAAAATCTTTCAACTGGGTTTTTTTTGTCTGCATGGTATATATTACAGATACACTCAGCTCTCATCACCAACCAGGGACAGCAGTGCACTATGTGAGTGTAGGAACAGATGGTTATGCCCTGCAGATTCAGTTGTAAAAGCTAGGCAGGAATTAGGAGCAGGGCATATTGTTTCAGTCTTTTAGATGGAGAACTGGGATCCAGTGAGATGCTTTGCAAGATGGTCTGTGGCAGACACTGGTCCCAGCCCCCAAAGCTGGTATTCTGTGCCCCAAATGGAGCTCCTCTTTGCTGGAGGTTGTTTAAAAATACATGTGAGTGAAACAGAGCTCACAGGCCTCCTTGGCTGAGTGCCCATAGCTAATCACTAGAGATTTCACAGTGAAGTCTTTCAGAGTGTCTGTTTGAGTAATGGTTCATATTTTGCTTATCTGAGACTTTTTAATTTTATTCTAAAATTTAATACATGTTACTTATAAAGTTAAATATGTTTTAATTTCATTTTAAATCCAGTGGAACAATCTTTACAGTGGAGTTGGCTTTTTTTTTTTTTTTTTGCACAGCAGCAGCAGCATGTTTGCAGAGGCTCGTGCTTGGACATGCAGCTGGTTAGTAGGATTCTTCACAGTCCTGTTGTATGCACTTCCCTGGAAGTCTCTTAAAAGTAAGAAACCAAAGAGCTCAGAAACACGATGGAACTGAACCTCAGTGCATTATGCCGCAAGGCTATGAGGGATAACCCTGCTGCTCTCCCAGGAGAGAGGTTTGGTATGTCAGGCTGTCGCAAAGGTATGTGCAGAGAGGCTGGGTGGGAATGGGAATGCATGTTTGGGTCCACTGAGATGACCTTGTAGAGTCCAGCTGGTTTCCCTTGGCCAAAATTTGAGTATGTCAGAGTGAAACATGATTTTTACAAGTTCACACAGTCTGTATGCTGCTCCCTTCCTTTTAAATTAAACATCCTTCTCTTTCCCCTGGGCAGGAAAACGCCCAGGCACGCTCCCATTGAGGCTGCGCTGTTTGGGGACGGGTTGTTTGCTTCGACTCTGGCACAAGTGCTGCAGCAGCAAATGCAGTCGGTGTTGGATAAACAGTGCCCCTCCATCTATCTGTTCAGCTGTAGATTCTTGAGGATGCCTCCATCTATCTGTTCAGCTGTAGATTCTTGAGGATGCCTTTTCGCCCTGCTTTGCATACATGCATAAGGAAGCTACCACCATCTAAGTACAGCCATGCTGAACGGTTCATTAACAAGGGATTTAGCAGTTGTGCCATGTTTGCCTGCAGAGCTCTCATCTTGAGAAGGGCACTCAACAGCAGCAACACCACTGAAGCCCTATCAAGGGCCTTTATCCGAAGCACCTGGGGCTGGGAGGAGCTTTGAAATTAACTAGGAGTCTCTCTCCCGAGAACCAGGAACCGTTATCTCAGTTAAATGCATGTTTGCTATTTTCCAGTGCTACGAGTGATCGGTTATTGTAAAATCCGTTAGTGGTTTGTATTGAGGTGAAATGTGTGACAAATGCTAGTAAACCTACTGCTTTTGACACTTGTTTCTCTTAGTATTTTCAGTCCTGAATGACAAATGGACTGTATTCTTTGTGGTTAGCACAGAATACTTGCAGAGGAAGTCTCATGCATTCATGTCTTCACAGCTCGAAACAACTTCTCAAGCCAGTTTTTCCAGCAAATTTCCTCTTTCTGAAGTTAATTGTTGAAGATCGTAATAGCTAGGTAGCAGAAGTCCACAAAACAAGGCAGTATTCCCCATGTAATAAACATTTGGTAAGTTTTTGTATGCTATTCCTTCTCCCCTAACTGCACTACTTTAGTCCAGACCTAACACTGTCATGCCAGCTAATTCATTTTAGTCTCTTCAGCTTCCTCTTTGTCCTGCTTTCTTGGGGTTTTGCTCATGTTTACAGGAGGACCCCTGCCAGGCTGTGCTTCCACACTGGGCTGCAATCGCTACCTTCAGGGTGCCGCTATCAGTAATGGGGTCTGCTGTGTGGTGCAATGGCTTTTAAAGCCAAGAAGTCTCTCTCTGAGCTGATGTCGTACTCTCCAAGCAGCTGCATTTGTTTGTGTTTTTTCCTTCTCCACTCTCCCAGGGCTGTTTTTGTTCCTGTGTGTGACACCAGTGAAGTGCACAGCATGCTGCCTTCCCATCTAGGTAGTCCAGAGTTTGGTTTATTTATAAACCATGGAGAGCATGAGTGGCATTTCCAGGTTTAGGGAGGTGGAAGAGAGAAACAACAGAAGGGAGCAGCTTGCTAGCAAAGAAGAGATTGTTTGTCAGATTATGTTTCTTGCTCTTCCTGGAATCACCTCATTTGCTTTAAGAGGACCAGCGTGAGAAAGGCAGAAGTCCTGGGAGTGCTGTGTTTGTCAGGGAAGCTCTGTGCTGGGATTACAGAAGCACAGAGTGCCCTTGCCTGAGCTGGTAAGGTGACGTGATATGGGAGCTTGTGGTGTGCCACTGAACTGATTGTATTTCTTCATTCAGAGGCAGTGTGCCTGCTTTGGCTCTCTTTAGGTTCAGAGATAGGAAGTGTAGGAACGGAAATATTTCTGGTTTCTGGAAACTTTCTTCTCTTTTTCATGTAGCACATAATTTGGAAGCAAAAGTCTTTGTTCTTCTGCCAGTATGGCTGATAAGAAGAAAAGATAAAAATATGCCAAAGAAGATTTTGAAGGAGCACCAACAGGCAATGATCTTACCAGCAGATAAAAAAAACCCTTCAGTTTTTCCGTAGCATCTCTTATGTAGTGCTTCTCCCCCACCCTCTTATTTTTGTCTTCTGAACTATCACTGTGAGATAGAGAAAAAAACAGTATTAAGAAATTTAGTGTCTGTAGAGAATCACAGCCTGTCCCTTTAAACTACAGAGAAGCCTTAGTAGAATTTCTATTCTGGGAATAGTTAATTCTGTTTGAGGTTGGGCAAGAGAGAAGCGCTCATAGGCTTAGAAGCAATATTTTTACTCCATTTGTTTTTTATCTTAAGGATTTGCCTGCCTCATTTGAGGGAAAGTACAGTTATTGATCAATTCTCCACTGAGGAGAAGAACTTGAAGAAAAAGAGGGTGAGAGAAAGAAAGAAAAAAAAAAACAAACAAAAAGCCCAAAAGACAGTATTTGTTGCTGTAATGCTGTTACATAATAGTGATTATGTAATGTCTGTTGGGACCAACTAAAAATATGCTGGAAGATAACTTCCAATTCATTGAAGCATTTAACTAGCATCATCCCAGGGTTTCTGGTTCTGGATTCAACTCCTTCTGCAGATGTTGAGAAGAGCTTACAAGTCTCCTAGGTAGCACAGCAACCTGTTCCATCTTTTATTCCTTTTCTTGTCCACCCTTGGTTTTTTTCTTCTAACTGGAGTTTTAGAAATCGTAAATCCCTCTTCAAGTCACTTCTCTGCACACCCCACTGATCATGCCATCGGTCCACACAGCCTCTCTCCTAATGCTTTGTTCAGCTGAGCTTTAAATGTCCATGGCAGATACTGGGTTTCAGGAGAAGCTGAGCATAAAGTGTAGCAGGGATTAGATTTTGCAGCAGCTGTTGAAAACTTGACAGCTTCATAGGTAGTGTTTTATAGGAAGTTGTTCTCTCTGTAGCTGAGCTGCAGCTAAAAGTACCTTGCCTTTTCATCCTTAAGCCTTCGCTTGAACTGCCAACAGGACCTGCCCAAATGGCTCAGTCCAGCTACAGTTGCAGTAGTGGGTACCCCAAGATGCCCATACCTGGCCCAGGTGTGATGCAGACCATGGTTTGCCCTTCCTCTCTGTAGCACAGCATTGATGTGGCTGGGCAGAACCTGGAGTACCATTTTCAGAGGTAGTGGGCAGCCTGGGCTGACCAGTGCTGTGAGATGGAAGTGCCTTGGCCTTGAGGGCAGTGGCAGCCTCTCTGGGGCGGGAAGTAGACGTCAGCTGTGGTGCCCTACACAGGGTGGATGTGACAGCTGTGATCCTTTTGACACAGGGGAACATGACACGCTGCTGAAAGTGACCCAAGGAGGAGCAGCAGGGAGGTGACCCAGACAGCAGCAGTAAGCCGCACCACCAATAGGGACCCTGCAAGGTTTCTTGATTTCAACAACAGAAGCCTAAGTAGTCCTGGCTGAAAAATCCATGAGCAAAAAACCTCTTTATATCCAGGATTTCAGTCTGCACAGCGCCTTACGACATTGTAAATAACACAATGTATCACAGAACTGTGTGAGTGGTTTAATTGAAGAGTAACGGTAGTACTGAGGGAGCATAGTAGACATATCACCAGAGATGAAGCTGAGCTGTGGTTGAAGCCACTTCACACAGAGGGATTTAGACAGTGAGGTTTAGACTTCCATCTTGTGCTGCAATTGATGTAAAGCATTGCCATTTCTTTTCCTCATTATTGAGAAGTCATGGTACTGTTCTATACCTAAGCACTAAGACTGTGATGCTAGTATCAATGGCATAAATCTATATTCAGGTTTGTTACGATAGTAGATGCATCCTGTTAATGAACAGTGGTCAAGGAGTCTATGGCTCCATTGCAGGCATAACAGGTGAGGAGAGAACAACTGTCCAAACCGTCCAGAATCACTGTTTCAATCCCCAAATGGGATCAAGGGGTTTTGTTTCTCAGAAGAGCAAAGGTTTAGTCTGTTTTCAAGACTTACCGAGTACTTGCTTTGCATGAATTTACACAAGAAGCATCTTGTGATTGCATCCACACAATCATTATGTACATCAAGTGACACGTTTTATTCTTTAAAGTGCAGAAGAAGTCATTAGTACCTATCATAGTTATTGTTGTTGCTACTGCTTTATTACAGGAACAGAATGAAGTGGGAATGCAGGTAACTCCTATTTAAACTTGATTTCTTCTGCAGGAACAGAAATGTTGACAAACTAATGAAGGGAACCAATGGTGCTTTGTGCATGCATTGGCTACAATTCAGCTTCAATGACAAGGGCAGTTATGTTGTGTCAAGTTTTAATAAGGGGAAATCCTCATAAGTAAAAACTAGATTTTACCCAACAAGTATTTTTGTCTGCTTGCTTTTAACTGAAGCAGCCTACGTTCTACCACATGAACATGCTTCATGTCCTAGCTCCTGGTCACATGAAGGAAGCCTTTCTGCTGGAAGATGCTTATGTAGGAAGGGCAGGGGGCACGGGTTAAAGCAGTGGATCAGGACACAGAAATCATATCATGTGTGATCAGGTGTTTTAACTTCATTGTGTGTTGATGCTTGTCTCTGGTAGTTGTTGACTGATATGGATGCTTACTCAAAACCACAGCAAATTAGGTGAGGGATGATTGTTTAGCACTCTGGAATACAGATGTACGACTCTAGAGACTAAGGCCAGGATGATTTGCTTTCTGTGGGGTAAGATTTGGGGTACAATACGTATTCCTTTATTTGTATAGAGACAGAGAGCCTATTCAAAGGCTTTTTGGTGAGGTGTGTGTGAGTAGAAACCACTCTCCATTTCTTTGTGTGTTGGATCACAGGTGGCAGACAGGTGGAGAGGAAAAATGTAAAAGCCATGGAAAAAAGAGGCAGTGGATTTACTGCTGCCTTGCTGGTCCAGCCGAACGCAGTTAGAGCAATACACTCTCTCTCTGGNAGAGGGAGGAGGGAGGGAGCACTGCCCCACCTGGTTTCAACAGCTCATGAAGATGGTGATAGAATATATACTTTTGGGTACGTCTTACATTGTAACCTAGGACAGTGCACTTCCCTTGGTGGCATCAACAGCATATTAACTGAAGACATGACCATAAATCTTTTAGTGCCAGGAAAAAGCTGGAGGTCTGAAACGTTGAATAAGTAACAAGATCCACTGTCCTGCACATACTTTCCGGTGGGAAATGCATAGGGGCAGCCAGCATGGAGCAGATACTGGACCATTGGCTGTCCTTGAAAAGCTGGAAACCATTGCACTGAAGGTCCTCAGTGTGCTTTTAGTGGGGGCAATTTGGGGAGTTGGCTCTGCTGCATCATGGTTATATATGCTTATGGGCAAGATCTGTTGAGGAAAGCATTCATTACATTCTGAATAGGCACAAATAAACCAGGCAGTAATGTATCAGTGATATTGTTGTGTGGGATTGTTACTTAAAAGAGTGTTTCATCTGGAAACTCTGACCAGCTCTTTGACTGGAAATATCTGGGTTTGTTTTTATGCCTGTGTTTAAATTGTGCTTTCCTTTAAACATCTTTAGTCTACATCTTGTGTTAAAAATCCACTTAATTTTATGGAGAGAAGATGCCCTGGCTGTTCCTCCTGTACAACTGTTTCACCACCAGATATGCCATAGCCATTAAATCACCCCCTGCAGTGACCTGCATATCTTTAAGCGTTTAAATTACTTCTGTAAATTAGGCTTTTAGGATTAGTCATCATAGATTTGCAGTATCATTGGTGTGTTGCCAACGACCTCAGTTGTGTCACCATGACTACTACCGAAGGGTTACTGAGAAACACAAACTGCAGGGAAATATATTCACGTGCCAGAATGTGAGGGGGTGAGTAGTGATGTTGCACCCACCACAGCCAGAGGAGTACCTGGTTTTTTATATCCAGCACAGCCTGGAGGTAGGCCTCCAGAGGGGAGAAGATGCTGTTGTCCATCCAGGGAAAATCACCATCATATTTATTTCTTGTATTGTCACTTGTGTGTGTTCAATAAATAGTATGCTTTGAGAAGATTGGGAGGTCTGTGCCTACTCTCCAAAATGCTCTAATCCTGTGGGGATTATCCCTTCCTAGGAAACACAGTCCTTCACCATGGGGTGTGAAGCTGCAGGAGAGCTGATCCTGTTATGAATTAATTGTAATGATAAAATCCCCCGGTACTGCCTAGTGAGATGAGTAGTCATGAACTGTCATGTTTGGGAGATTTTTTAAACCTGAGCACTGAAAAACAGAATGCCATGGTTTGTCTCCAGTGGGGAATATACAGGCCAGCTCTTCTCTGCTACTGTTTCTTTAAATATATGCCTGCCTTGTGCCAGGGGAAGCTCCTGGGCCTTGTATTCATCTTCTTCAGACATTTGGGAATTAAGTCTTTAGAAACAGCACTGCTGGAAACTCTTAAGTGCCATCTCTTCTATTGTTTGAAACCCCATGCCCATAGCTCTCCTCCACCTCCTCCCACAGCATCTTCTAGGACATCCAACATGTATATGTGAGTTTACCCGGGAGCTCTTGAAGAGAATGTGCATTTGATAGCATCATTTGGTGTGTTTTTCCCTATACTGTTGATATTCGTGGCTCTTTCTCCTGTAGTTGTCCCGTGTTCCTCAATATCACCTGACTTGTTTTGTTAGAGCTCAGGACCAAAGTTGTCCTCCTGGCTGAACCTCCTGTCTTCTGGTACATATCCTGGACTCTCCTACTGAATCCTTCAACAAAACTGTGCCAGAAATCATCAGTTCACTGGCACCTCATGGAAGAAGGATCTAAATTTTGAAATGTCTTTTACAGTCCTTGCGGGGAGAAGGAAGTCCAGGGAATTTGTCTTAGCTCCCTATCAGCTCTACAGGCACTTAGTCCTGCCCCAGGCAGGAGTGCTGATAAACAGGCTTCCCAGCAGTGTGCTTAGTGCCAGGCAGGAGCAGAGCCCCTATTCAGAGGGTGTTTCTCTTCGTGCATGAATCTGCCTTTTCCATCTCACCCCATCCCATCCCTCTCCCCTTCTTCTCTCCCAAGAGCTCCTCACAGCTCTTGTAGCTGTGCATCTCTGTAAGCCTGGCTGCCCTGTCTGAACATGGGATCCTCCGTGTGCTGTTCCACCAGCTCTGGGCCACCAGCTTGTCATCTTGGCATGAATGCCTGTGTGGGGTTTTTTTTGTTTTTGAAAGAGATTCTTTGAATTCAAAACATAGCAAATTCCTGGTGGAGGCAACTGATGGATTATGCTCTGTGAGGGCTCTGTGCCTGGGACTTGCTCTTCCGTGGTTCTTCCCTGACCTTCCAACAGCAGTGCCAAAAACCTCTGTTGTGGGTTACAGATCAAAAATGCGTAAATAGAATAAACCAATTTGCTGGGGTCAAAAAGGGGACAAATGCTTCTGATGCCAACTCACATGTGTTGCCTGAAGACAAACTGTCTGTCTCCTATAAGCCCTCCCTGAAAATGGGGCTGGTCAGGAGGAGAGAGCATAGCTGTATGCTTATGTGTTCTCTAGAGGAGCATGTCTAGGTGTGATGCACACAACCACATTACATGTTTGTGTGCTAGTATACCACCACAACCCAACTGCTTCTTCCATCTGGAGGTTCCCCACTTAAATCATTCTGGTTTCCCTCTTACATTTTGGTTTTATCTCCAGTTTCTCACAAATAAGGCATCAGGGAGTTCTTTACCACTCTCCTTCCCCTGAATAAAACTGCTTTCACAGGCTGTTTTCACTTACGCAGTAAAGTGCCTGTTCAAGGTCTGTGTGGGTGACTAAATGCTATTTGCTTTCCAGTGTCAGTCCTTTCCATATTTGTATTTGTCTTGACTGTTCCGGAGAAACAGGGGGAAAATACATTTTCACTTCAGAACAACCTTGATGTAAGTGAATTTTGTGCCTGCTTCTTCCAAGGCTGTTTGCGCTGATCCCAGGGTGGAGATAAAGATGTAAATTCCTGACCTATCGTAATCCTGTTTGGGTGAACTGGCTGCCTCCAAAGTACACTGCCTGGTGTTAAAAGCATCTCATTTTTAGTTACTATTAATGCTGCTGTTCCGATGGCATTTAGCACTGGATTACCCAAAAGCCTGGCTGTCTTAGGAACACCAGTGTTATCCATAGGCAGTGCAGAGAGGACTCAGGTTTTCTCAAGCCTCATCCAACTATGCAGACGCAAGAAGAAACCCTTCTGTGTCCCATTTGCTGCATTTGCAGCTAACCCTTCTGTCCTGGTTGGTTTTATCCGTGGTTTCTAGCCTGTGCTCCACCTCCATCTCTCTGTATCCTGATGAAGGAAGTGCTGTGGTGATTTGTTAATGCTCAGATTCTAGCTGTGAGCAGTAGCGCTCACATCCTGCTGTGTAATGTTCCTTGTCAAGTGCTGCAGTGCTCGGTAGCTGGGGCAGGCTGCCTTTTCTTCCCTCCCCATGCCAGCCGCTCTGCAGGCCCTGCCACAGGTCTGGCACTGGGCTGTGGGGAGCTGTGCTGGGCATTGCTCCTGCCTTCCCCCACTCCCAGCACTAAATACCTGGTGTGCTCTATCTCTGATGCTCCTTATCAGCTCCAGGTTTGTTTGCTTGCATAATTCTCTCAGTGCCTTACCCGATTAGCATGATTTCAAAGTGTTAAGAGCATCAGTGCATCAAAGAGTTTTGCAGTAGCTTGCCTTGGCCTCAGATTAGATGCAGACATAATAATAATAGAAAATAGAATATAAAATAATAGAAAACTGTTTGGGTAGAGATGGTTTCCATTTCTTCCTGGATTAACAATAGAAGCATAGAGACCTGTTGGAAAGGAGCAGGGTTTTCTCATGTAGTTGCTTTAATCCTAGTTGTGTCTCTGATATCTGTTTTACAGGTTCATGTTCAGGAACAGTGGAGAAAGTCCCCATGTCCAATAGTAAAGGCCACATGTGCTTCCCCAGGTCATGGGAAGAGAAGGGCATTCCTGTTTGCCCCTGTGGTTGGGGAACAAGGCCCATCTGAGCAGTGTCTCGTTTCTCCTGGATGTTTGGAGATGTAATTTGTGTAAAGGGCTGTGAAAGAGGTTACACTGGAGCCAGCCCCCGTCATCCCTGCTTCCCTCCCTCCCTCCCTCCTTCTCTGAGAGCAACAGTAAGGCATGCTGCATGTATGTGAGCGCTATGTCAGCACATAGGAAATAATGAGATCTTCCTGTTCCTAATAGTGGCAAGAATAATCAGACCAGTATCTTCATAACATCCCAAATGACACAGGTATGTGTGCTGCTAAAGACCATGGTTGGAGACAGCCACCCAACCCCTGTGAGGATGCTCACTCCTCTGAAGGGAGCTGGTCCTGAGCCTGGTCACAGACCTGGACGCAGCCCTAACCAAGCTGATGCCTGCCTGAAGTGAGTGGCCAGTTTGCACCTTGTGCCCACCCACCTCATACAGGGAGGATCTGTTTATAGTGTATTTTTACCTTGCTTGGAGTGCTGGGTACAGCAGAAAATAGGCTTATAGTATAACTAGGGAGATATCTTTACTTCTAAAAAGAAAAAGTGTGCTCTGCTTTCCATGTTCAGGCCATTTACCCATTCCCAGGATGTAGTTGCCCCTCCAGCTCCCTCTGTCCCCCATTTGCCTGGTTGCAAAAGCATCCAACAGCCACATTCACACTGTAGGTTGGGCTCAGCCAGCGCCAGGCATTGACTTTCCTATCCCAAAAGATTTATTGTTATTCCTACTTGCTCTCACCCTTCCCTCACCAGCTCCCTTAAAATTTGCACACCCACACCCCCCCCCGGCTTGCCAAATAATTTCAAGGTGCTAATTGCCCTGCACTGCAGCTGATCCATTGATCTGGAACACGAACAGTCTCAAGGTAATCTTCTGTCTGAGCCAGTCTGGGGCTTGTGCAAATGCTGATGTTTGTTTCCTTGTTTTTTAATTTCCTGCAAAGAAAAGCTTTTGTGTTGCTCTCCACAAGGTGCCTGCACCTCTGCCTCAGCCAGTGGCTGCTTTGTAAGGCCACATGTGGCTTGAGGAAAATTGACACTAACAGTACCCGATTCTGTGTAATTGATGTCTGTGGGTGGAAATTGATAATCCCTCCCTATCATATTGTGTCCCTCTATCAAAACTGTTAGCCTAGTCCTTGAGGTATCAGGTGGCTTTATTGCCCATCTTTAGTCCTGCATTTGGGACATACTGGGATCAACCCAGACTCTTTGTCCAGTTATAAAAATACTTGTTCTGCTAGATAAATATTTGGAAGCAGAGGTTGCTGGGGTTTCACATTTCTGAGGGTTCAGACATCCCTGTCTGTAACAGCTGACCACAGACTCCAGCACTGGGTCACTACTGGCCATTGGGAAGTGCATCCTGCACAGCAGAGAGTTAATTTTCCTATGGCTGTTGCTTCCAGCAGCCTCAGCAGAAGCTGTGCCTTTGCAGGGTTTGATCCGAGGGGCGGGAGTGTGTGATGATGTAATGTTACCAACTCACTTCACTGGTGGGAGGAGGTGAGGTAAAAAATAAACTCATCTGCATTCATTTCTCTCTCCAGCTTCTATGCACTGGTTCAGTTTACCTGGAAGACTTGCTTTCATATTTTTAAATAAAATCAGTCGTTATTTTTCTTACCCACGGTAAGGCTGGTGTGGCAGCACTGGTGGCGAGCAGGACAGGGCCAAAGGGAGCACCCCCTCTGGTGCTGGCAAGGCTGCACCCTGCGTGCACCCCTCTGGAGCAGGGGCAGGATGAGCTTTGCAAGTCCATTTCTGGAGGCCGTCTTGTCTGCAGGTGGTGTGTGCATATAAGTAGAAATGAGTAGCAGTTGTCTACCCCTGAATCACAAGCAGATTTTGAAAAATGTAACACCGATCTCCCTCCAGAAAAGCAACCCCTTCACAGTCAGATAAGTTGCCTGTGCCTCAGACCCCTTTGGATGAAATGCTGCAGGCTGAGTCAGAAGGGAAGGACAGCTCTAATGGGGCATGTAACCAGGCAGAGGGGTGGGAGGGGAGAGGGAGTCATTGGCCTTATTTGCAGTCTTTGCCTCTTTCCAGGCTGGCTGGTAGATCCTGTCCATCTGGCAGAGCTGTTTCTTCGGCAGGAGGGGAAGGTTCACTCCGCTAACATCTCTCACACCATGCCTTTGAAGGGGTGCTGGCTGGAGTGACTCAGCCATTTCTTTAAGGACTTCAGCTGTAGAAAAGTAGGATCTGCCTGAGTGAGTGTGTGCAGCCCTAACAGCTGTATACTTGGCTTTTCAGAAATGGCAGATTGATGACACCTCTGGAAAAATTTGGCACTTTCCAGCCAAGGAAAGATTTTTCCCAGTTCAAACACACTACTGAATATCCCCTCTGTCCATCCACAAATTCACAGAGAGTAGGAAAAGAGAAGTAGAAAGGTATCACATAAACTGGAAACTGAGCTGCTGTGAATCCTTTTCCCAGCACCACCCCATGCCACCTGTGTGCCTGGCACTGTCAGGGGATGGGAGCATATCAGAACTCAGCTGGCCTGCACAGGTGGCAGCTGCGAAGGGTCTTGGTTTTTGATGATGATGGGCTCAGATGACAAGAAGACAAAAGGAGTAATTCTTGTGGTGCTGATGGATTGGGTAGCCAGCACTCCCAGATTTCTCTCTGATTTGTCCACAGACATGCAAATATGTCTGCACTGTCCTGAAAGTAATTATTTGAGTGGTGCTATGGATTCATTCTCTAGTCTCAGAGCAAGATGGGAACACCCCAGAAATAGACCTGTAATGGACAGCTGTTTTTGGACACTATTGGAACTGCCTCTGGTGTGACTCCGTGTGGTGAGTGTTGTGGATCCAGAGCACTTCCAGGAGGGAAGTCTTCTCCTCCACATCCTTTAACTGGAACAAGAGCAGGCAGGCATTTAGCAAAACAGCTTCAAAAGTTGGAGATCTTGATGTTTTCATGTTAAGTTAATGAATGTTAAAAATGGCATTTCTTATTCCTTTCCCTGCCTGAGGCCTGCCCATGGTTCTGGACATGACCCAGGATGTACACAGGACTCTCACTGTGGTGGAACACAGGACTGCAGCAGCACTTTCAGGAACAGCAATCTTGTGTACCCATCCAGGACACAGCTTCAACTGACTTTTCTGCTTGCCGCAACCTTTATGTCAGTCCCAGGTGAAGGACCACAGACAGTCTGGAAGGCTTCCACAAGGCCAGGAGAAAATTATAGCAGCTAAATCCTTGCAAAACCCCACACGTACAATCATTGGATCCTAAATACTTGAGCCAGGGAAGGGAAAGGAACGGGCACATGAGTTCTTGTGGGTCTTCAGAGATCTGTACTGGGTGCCTCTGATGAAGCAGCTTCAGCTGCAGCAGATCTGGTAGGTGTGCAGAAGAACATGCCACTGCTTGGGTATGTGGTTAGTGCAGGACAGGCAGAGACTCTAGGTGGTGTTTCTGGCCTCTGCCTATAACAGTGAAGCACTTGGTGGTTGTTGAGTTCAGCTCTTTGTCGAGTCAACACAGGAATGCAAATTCTTTGCTTGAAGGTGGGGAAGCTGAGGTTTGGAGGAATATATGCTGATTTTAAAGGAAATACATTGTGTTTCATATGGCTGAATCTCTCTCTCCTGCAAGGGAAACTTGCATTGCAAACACATTCTTTTCCCCTTGGGAATAATCTGGCTTTTCTTAAATCCAGCTGCTGTCCAGGTGAAGACCAGAGGAGTCACTTGTTTTGGGTTTAGGTTGGAGCCTAATGAAGAAAAAGCAACTGCTTGGATTTCTGCAGCCATTGCTAGTTTTCCCACTTCAGAGGGATAGGAGAGGCGTGGACACCCCTCACCTCACTGTCATAGGCACTGCTGAGGATGGTTCTGAGGTGCCACCCTGCTGCAGACACAGGAGGCTTTGGGAAAACAGCGTGAAATTGAAATAGCAGCACACAAGTAAAGCAGAGCTGCTTCCTTTAAGTGCACAAGGGTGGCTGGCCGATCACACCTCCTGAACTTAATTTTGGTGCTGTTACTGTAACACCCAGGAGCCACAATGCTCTGTGATGCCAATATTTCACATACTTATTTAGTGCAAGAAAGAAGGACTTTGGCAACCAAGTATTTAATGTGAAAGGGAAGCACAGTTATGGGAGAGGATGTGATGTGCTCAAGGTAACCTCACAAGCTAGTGACACTCAACTTTGTCGGCGGAGGGAAGACTCGAGGATTCAATATGAGTTGTCAGCAAGCTTCGTTTATTAGCTGCGCGTCTACAGTCTTATAGCTACTCTCACTACGCTGTTCCCCCCCCCTTCTTTCCTCCTACATTCTGTTTATCTACATACACTCAGTCATGGACATCGGGATCGGCTGCCAAGGCCACGCCGTCCTTGGGACTTGTTTTGCTAGCCGTTCATCATTGCTATCTCAACACCACTGTTCTGCTGTTATAGCACCCTTTCCCAGCGCAGGCATGTCAGTGTGACCTTGCTTGTTTAACCATTCCTGAATGCAATTCTCAACAATTCAAGACAGCTAAGTCGTATCTTTTGGGACCAGACCACTGTGATGGACTCACAGCATGCGTTTGCAGCCATTGGCACTGTCCCAGCATTCCTGCACATGAATTGTCTCTGTCTGGCAGAAAAAAGGCACCTGTGAAACAGCCTGCAGCTCTACTTAAACATCAAGCCGGAAGCCAGCTGGGCAATGAGTATAAAAAAGTCTGGAAGAAAGAGAGAAAGGCTGCACAGAAATTGTTCATTTATGAACACAGCACATTTCTTGCCTCTGCTTCTTACAGTCAGCAAGAGCAGCAGAGAGTATTAATCTGGTTTTTGCTGCTTTTTTGCATTCACAACAGGCTTCAACAATAATATTCACTTTATTTTAGCTCTTCTTCAGAAATGGGCTTTTCAGTTTCTCCTGCTTGCCTGTATTCAGGCAGTAGAGAGATCCTGAACAGCTTATATTAGGTAGAAATCACTGGTTTGTCCAGTCCCAGTGGTGTGCCAGGTGTATTGGATTGCTGGAAGTAGCCCAAATTCCTGTCTGCACCCTTAACTGGGAAACAGGGATGGGGATGAGCAGGGGTCTTCAGAGGTGTAGATAGATCAGTCAGCCACATGGCGTCATCTCTGCTCTGTACAAATACAGTTGAGGACATGTTAAGCAAAAAAAAATTTTTTAATTAGTACATGGTCCTTCACCAGCTCTGGAACTAGCATAAATACATTCTCACTTCTGCTTTCAGCAGACTAACTATTTAACTTTCTAGGATAGTGCCACACCTCAGGATCTACCTCATCTCATTCCTCAAAATCTACGAAGGCTGTGTGTCCATGCCAGCAGAGGTGAGGATCCCTTTAGCATTTACTGAGAAAGTGGTGCCTGTGTTCCCAGATAGGTAAAGAGAAGCAACACCATACTGTCCTTCTCCATTATCCCAGGGCATGGACGTTGTGCCTGGGATGTCTTTGTAATTGTACCATTAGTGGTAAAAATATAGACTTCTCCATCTTTGAACATGACACCTCCAGCGCTTTCCTGTCAGACTTTCCTATCTCATGCAGATATGTGGGCAGATGTATAACAGTGGAGAAGCTTTACAGCAGTGTCACTTCCCTTCCCTAAAATTTTTTATAAAGGCCTTGCTTGGAAGCTGCTGGATAATAGTGCCTGCAGAAATAGTTGTGTTCTGGGGCATAGTGGATGGGATGGTTTAGGATAAGTAGGTACTTTACATAAAAAGTTTCCATCTGTTTCGGAATATTCACTTGTCCCTGCAAATTGTTTACATGGACAGTGAGGCTTCAGTGAAGATGGCTGAGCTGATATAGTGTCTGCTGTAGCTTCTGAGCTGGCTGTAAATATCCAGTATTAAATCCCTTGACATGTCTATTTAGGAGTCACTTCTCTCTCTTTGAGAACAGGGCTTGAAAAAATGCCCCAAGTGACCTCAGTGCTCTTTGAAGCAGATTTTTGAGTCTACTAATTTTTATAAAATAAAGGTGGGATGAATGTTTTTATCATTTCCCTTCAGTAATGGGCTTAGAGGACTCCCTCGTGTATGACTAATAACAGTGGTTTCCATTAAATGGACACACACGTGTAATTCCCTGTGTACGTAATTTGTCCTATTCACATGAATAGTTGAAAATTCAAACTGGTTATTGTACTGGGTAGAGCTTGAATTGAATGGTCAGGACAACATGAGAAAATTGCACTGGGTGCGTTCACCCATTCTAGTGTAAATCTATAAATAGCATTAAGTGTTAATTACTCCATAAATTGAAAGAAAATCTGTAACAGCAGACCAGGACTACTACAAGATAAATGTCATGCAAGAAGTGAGGGAAGATGCAGTGCTCGAAGTTGCTTTGGGAACACTCCTAGCNATTCTGATTGTGTCAGTAGTTTCTTTTGTACTATTGCTTTTTTTTTTTCTTTCTATTAAATTGTATTTCTGACTTGGAGCCTCTCACTGGTTTTGCTTTGAAACCAGTACAGAGGTGTGGGTGGGTTTGGGGATAGCTGGTGTGTACTGGATGCTCTGAGACAACTGCTCAGAGCTCAGGGAGCAGGACTTTGACAGACTCAGGATGCATGCTTTTCCGTAGAGTGCATTCTTGTTTGCTTCTTGTTTTCATTTTCTTTCTTTTCCTCTGTCTGTTTTTTTGCCTTTTATGGTCTTGATTGTGGAAATTAAGAGACCTTTGCTTTTCAAACCTACTTAATTATCCCTGGAATAGCACTAGCATGAACAGCTTCCTCCCTCAGAGTCAAAGCAAAGATGCTCAAAGAGGCCAGAACAAAACTTCGCAGTCCCTCCCATTCTAACCTGTTGTTAGACATTCAAATCTTTGTGCAGGAATTTTCTATGCTGCTTTGAGTTCGCTGTGAAGTGCTTCAGTTGTGAGATGTATATGAACATCCACTGAACAGGTCAGCTGGTTCTTGAGAGCAAGATTTAGAAGAAATAGGGTGTTGGTACCCACTTTGTGGGTGGGAAACTGAGGCACAGAAACATTGAAGCTAGCTATATATAAAACGCCAAGCTGTTACTTCCTCACTGCCGAGTGTGTGAGTTTATGAACTTGACAGTTGCGTGAGTGAGGTAATACCTCAACAGGAAAATGAGATAACAGGTTTCATAGCTTCCCTGTTGAGGATATTTGGAATAAAAAAACCCTCTCAGTTTTGCATGCTCTGTTAGGAGAAAGTGTCAGAAGCACAGAAGCACACAGAGGGTGGCAAGGTTCCCTGGCTGTGGATCCAGTCCTGCAGGGGTGCCCAGGCAGATGCCCAGGTGCATCAGGAGCAAATCTGAGATGTACAAAGAGCAATAAAAGACACAGAAATTAAAGTTCGAGTCTACTAACTTTTATAAAATACAGGTGGGATGAATGTGTTTGTCTTCTCCTCCAGTAAAGGACTTAGAGAACTCCCTTGTCTTCTGTCCGTGTCGCTGTGATCCTGGAGAAACCTGCTGTCATATTTCCTGGTAGCACTTGGTATCTAATGGACATATGGAGGTTTAAAAATCCCTGCCGTGCACTGGATGTCTTGCTGGCGGCTCACGCATGTGAGCCTGAGCCCGAGCGTGCTGCAGGCAGAGACGTGATGCTGGAGGCACTACGCTCCTCATGTCGCAAGTCCTGTTTGCAGGGCTGACTTCTGTTCCTGCCTCTGGCACAGGATCTCTGGTTGCCCAGAGAGGTGATGGATGCCCCATCCCTGGACACATTGAAGGTTGGGTTGGACGAGGCTTGGAGCAAACTGCTCGAGTTGAAGACATCCCTATCCATTGCAGGAAGGTTGCCCTAGATGGCCTGTAAAAGTCCATTCCCACCCAAACTGTTCTCTGATTCTCTGATCCCCTCCGGTTTTGTCCTCTGAGAAGGGTGCCAGCTGACCAAACCATTAGCATAAATGGAAAAGATAGCAGAAGCTGCTTGGTCATGGGTGTGCTGACCTCTCCCCACGACAATCTCAAGCTTGTTGGCATGTCAGATGATTTCAGCTGGGTTGGAGCTGTGGGATTTTCTTCCTCCTGTGGCACGTAAGCAATAACTTTTTGGACCTAATCATCATGTTCCCCAGCTCAAAGCTAAGTGACGAACTTTCATCTTGCTTGACTGTTGTGCTTAGGTAAGTCCCTTGATGTGGAAGTGCTCTGTGGCACTCAGACCAAACTCACACCAACTACCTTCTGCCTGGCAGCCACCTCTCTCTGTGCTGCAAACTGCCCATGGGATCTTGCTTAGAATTTATGTGGCAGCAAAAATCTTTGCTCACAGTTATTAAGTGTGAAGCTGGCAGCCTGTGTTTTGAGGCCAAAAGAAAGGCTATTTGCATCCTCTGAAAAGTTACGATTTTCAGTGTAACATCCCCGGGATGTTTTTGCTGCCCTGGTGGGCTCCTGTGGAGGAAGCACAGTGCTGCATCCCTGGCTTGTCCATGCAGCAGAGCAAAGCAAGGAATGTGGCATTCTGCAGGAAAAACTTCTGTGCTTCCAGAATAGCAAGGATCAGAACACACAAAGTTGGCCACTAGAGCAACTCCAGAGCTCTTTCTGGATTTTAGCACACTAGAAACTGATAAATAAATATCTCTATCGTGCTTTAATCCCTTTTACACAGCTTTCTGGAAGTGAGAAACAAGAGTACTCAATTTCCCAACATTAAAGGAATATTCGCTTTGTCTGATTTCTCAAAAGAAGTGAGATTCAGTTGTTATCTTCCACCCACTCTCCCCTCAAGATTTTGAGCTCATGTGGCCAGTTTCCACAGTGCCTGCAAGAATAAAAGTTTCCTAAAATGTTTCCTGAGCAGAGATATCCAGGTCAAACATGTGTTTTATGCACACGTCAGGGAAACCACACCGGTTGGGTGTTGGCAGTGGGCCCTGGGCATCTCAGCTCCTTGCTGACGGTTGGGGCATGGCCCACTCTGCACACCAGCACCCACCTGCAGCACCCAGTGGCCTCTCCAGCCCCTCCAGAGTGGTGCGGCTGACAGAGAAGTCAGAAAGATTTGGATCAGGCTTTGGATCAGGCTTTACAACCTCAGATAATCTCTCACTTCATTTTAAGATGGAATTTTAAAACTGCAGAGCAATGAAAAGCTTCGACTGGGGAGGGGAAAGAGAATCCTTTAATAAACATAAAGATCCTCTTAAATACATATATACACATAAACTGTGTTGCCACTTGGCAGCATTGGGCAACAGCTCTCCCAATTTATCATGACTTTTGCAATTGTCAGCCCTTCTATTTTTAATGACTTACCATTGGAATCCTGTTATTGCCTTTTTCTCTATATTTTTAATGCAAGCCAGAGTCTAGCTGCCGTTTTTGCACAGGGAAACTATAAAAGGTGACATAAGTACAGTGTAAGGCTTCTAAAACTGATCAGAAAATCCACAGTATTTTAAAATTTTATTATTTTTTAATATTTGGAGGTAACTGACTGTGGCTGCAAACGTAAGTCTCATAATGATGAATCAAATGAGCAGTTGGTTCATTCAGAGTACCAGAACGAACCAGGGAGTAGCACATCACTCAGAGCACTCTGCTATAATATAAAAATTTGGGTACTGCGTGAAGATAAGTGCTTAGGAGATGATCCAGCATACCGCACCAAAGGAACAAATCAGTTGAGGGTCTTCATTTCTCTGCAAGCACTATGATAAATCCATCATTTATCTACAGTTTCACTTGGAAGCTGAGAGGTGTCCTGAAGTGGATATCTGATTGCCATAAAGTTGGAAGAGTCCACAGAAAACAGCTCAGAGGGTGTCTTTGTGGAGGACGGGGGTTAGTTAGCAGCATGTTGAACAGGACTCATCCAGCTATCACGGTGGGTAGGTGAAATGTATTTCTGTTGTGGAACTGTGCATTTTCCAGTTATTTCTGCCTTAACTGTAACCTTTTCATGAGAAGTGTGAACCCGTTTAAACTAGGTACAGAGAGGGAAAAAAAGTTCTGGTGGTGTTGCCCTTTCTCAGAGCATTTTGCACTTTTTCCAGTGTTCTTTCGGAGAGGTAGGGCTCTCTCCCAATGCTGTGCCTCCTGCTATGCAGGGTGTGTGAAACTGAGGGGTCTTCAGGGTAGAAAATGTAGGCAGAAGAAATGTTTTCCTAATGTTGTGCAGACTGACACTGTCAGATTGACTGGTCAGGATTGTAAACCAGGAGATCTTCCTTCCCTGCTTTCTGTGACTTCCTTGGCTGCTTGCAAAGACCCATGAGCTGGAATGTCATCATCATCCCAGCATCCTCCCAAGGATATTTTAGGAGTGTCACATAGAGCACCAGCTCACAGTGCTTACAGTGGCAGCAATTCAATCGTATTTGGGTTTCAGCCAGTGTTTGTTGTCCTCCTTGAAAATGGTATTGATTATTGGAGCTCAGGAGCTAATTATGGCTAATATGATACTCACCACCTCACATCCCAGGATGACATGTGCCAGGGAGGCTGCTCTTCTTCAACTGGGGCTGCCAAATGGGCCAGTGAGGCTGTGGACAGACTCCATACCTTTTAAGTCACCTGTGCTGTGAATAAGCAGTTACTCGCGCCCTAAATGTTACTTGACATGTTGGCTAGGTTTGGTTTGCACAGGGACTGGCATTAGTTTGATACCTGTGCCAATGGAGAGCAAGCCCACGGTTTTTGGAGCCCACCTGCACTTGGTGCCCAGCGTTGCATTGCCAGGGCAAATCATCCTGGACTATCACAGTGATGACATCTTGTTCAGGCTGATGGTGTTCCATGCCAGAGACCATGGGTGGAATGACAACTTGAGTCTGGAAGCCTGCTCTTCCAGACTGTGGTAGTTGTCGTGTTGGGCAGCAAATGATGGTTACAGAGCCTGCAGGCAGCTGGTGCCTTCTGCTAGCAACTCTGCAAAGCCTTACAGAGCAAAACCAGAAAAATCTTAGGGCTTCATCCCAATGAAAGGTCACAATGAAAACCCTGATTATAATAAACTAAGCCCACATCTCTGACCTTTTAGACATCTTTCTCGGCCAGAGTTGAGATATCCCCCATGATCAGAAGTGGGAGTGACTGCACTCTGATAAACCAGTTGCAAGAGAATCTTGAGAGCCCAGCAGAGAGATTTCTGGCCTGTGGGAGGACAAGGCATGTGACAATCCTGAAGCTGTGGGGGCCTGGAGCTCTGTTCTCCTGTGGGGAAAGTGGTGGCAATGGTGAGTTGGTACTGAAACGTGGGCAATTCCTCAATTTGCTCTTTATTTATTACCTTATTCTGCCCCACTGCGCTAATGTTACAACTGGTGTTTTCAGCTCTTCTTGGGTTTATAGCATTCAGCAGCTTCCTGGGCAAAGCACCATTCCACATGGCTTATTTAACACTATTTAGATGAATTTGTTGAGCCTTCAGCCTGGGTTTGTTTCATTAAAATTTGGGCTGTACTTTTCCATCTGGCCGCCTAGGGGAAACAGTGTCCAAAATTGGTATTTCAATCATTTCCTATATATTTTTCCAAGTTATGTGAATCATGAGAAGCAGGTTACTTAAGCAAATGCAGTGGCCCTTGTCACACTTCATAGGGCCTGTTAAACACATAAACCCAAAAATTATTAACACTTCTGAGTAATTGCAAATGCAGTAAGCAAATCAGCCTGCCTTCCCCCTGAAGAGAGCTTGTTGAGGTCTTCTTGGGGCAGTTCATCCAGCGCAGCTGCTCCTGGAGTGAAATGGAATTATGCTTCTGTCCACTGTGAAGTACTGCATCTTCCATCACACCCCTGCTCCAAAATTGTTTAAACTGGTATTTAGTGAACTGCAGTCCTTGTCACCTGTACAAAGTGGGAATATCATCTGCTCTGTTTATGGAGAGGGAAATGAGTTATGATCTCGCTGCCAGTAATGAGTCATTAGTGGACTTGGGCACACCTGGGATGTGCCCACTGCAGGTGGGATCAGTTGGTGAGAACAGGACCCTGAAGCATATGTAGCTCAGCAGCCACTGTTCTGAGTTCTAGCATCTCCATACCAGGTGATGCAGGAAGCTTGGGTTTGGAGGTGCTTTTCTGATGAAAAGGGCTCATGGTATTTTGCTGCAATAATTTGCTGCAAGTGACTTGCACTGGTCTCTCTGATGTAATATGCTGTTGATTAATGTACAAACTTACCCCCTCTCCCTGGTGTCTAGTTTTCATTCCATGTAAGCTCTGATTATTAAAAAAGAAACATTGGCTTATGAAGCTAAACATCAAAATGCAGAAGCAGAAACCTCAGTGTCCCTACTGTTTGCAGTGTGTTTGCTCAGGGTTGTTTTCATGCCACACACACAATTGAGGTTATTGAGGAGAGCAAAATGAATAGTGTTTGTTATTCAGTTCATTTTGGGTTTTCAATGCTGTCAGTGTCTCAGGGAAGTGGTGCCTGAGGATTCAGAGAGGGTGAGGTTAGGAATTTATTAGACACTGTCTGGGGCTGTACAGAAACAACTCCCAAAGGTCTCTCTGAAGGAGAAAGAAAGGATACTGCATGGAGGAGCCAGGAGTATGTGGACATGGAGACATGCAGTCACTTGCCTACAGTGCCAGAGGGCTGACTGCAAGAGCAGCGATGCTGGGGGTTTATGCTTTCGGACTCCTGGGCTGCATCTCACCTCTGAGCTAAGTGTATAGGCCTCCTCTGGGACATCTGCTGTGTCCTTGCTGGCTGGATCCACATCTGAAATCAGGTTCCTTACGCCAAGTAGATTTAGCTGGGATAATGCATTTGTTAGTTTGGATCTGGATCTGACCTGTTTGTTTCTATAATTTGCCAAACAAAAATCTGAAGTCCAGAGAATCCTAGAGCAGTGTATGCCTTCATTCCAGAGTCTGCATCTGTTTTTTTTTTGGCTGTTAATACATTAAGGGTTTTTTAAAACAGTTAATAATTTGCATTAAATGGTTTAGCTGCAGATTTTTAACTACTTAACCACAACAGATTAGAAGCAAGTGGAATGGGACTATTCTTAGTATTTTCCATTTCCAAAGTAATTTGCATTTTCTTAGTATGTGCTTACCTTCCAATCCCTAGTATATGTGTTACATCATCCATCCCTTGCAGAGCTATGTGGCTCTTATGCTTTAGAGATGGAGGCAGGAGCCCACAGATGCATAGGGTGACTGCTCTGCATCTTCAAAGACTAGTGATAGTGCCCAGGCTGCTCTGTCAACCTCATCTCAAGTCCAGGAGTACAAAATTTGGGTTTAGATAAGAGTGGGAAAATAGAAGCAAAAGAGGCCAGAACAGCTTGAGTTAAATGTTTGGAGAAATTGCATGATAAGTGATTTAAGTGGAAGACCACTGTGCTGCTTTAAAAGTAAACCAGTGGGAGAATCCCCCTAGAATTAACTTGAGAGAGATTTCAGGTCAGAGTTAAAATTTAATAGAAAGATTACAATAAATGCAGTGATACACACAAGACTGGCACAGAGTCAGAGTACAACCTGGCACCCTGGTGGTCAGGGTCCTGATTACAGTCCTGTCAAGTGATGGTTGCAATCCTGTTGAAGTGATGGTTACAGTCAAAACCAGTGGTCCTTTGGAAGCTCTGGTCCTCTTCTGGATCCATCCGGTGGTGGTGCTGGTGTCCCAAATCCCCAAACCTTGAGCTTATATACACTCATGGTCAGGCAGGAATGCTCAGTACCTCCCCCAGGGCGGGGAGTTTCACAGTGGAATGATGTAATACTGTGAATCATAGGATATTTTTGAGAGTTCTTGATGGTTGAAGTTACAGCTCCTATTCTGGTGGTTCCCATTAGTCATGGTCAGGCAGGAATGCTCAGTACCTCCCCCAGGGCGGGGAGTTTCACAGTGGAATGATGTAATACTGTGAATCATAGGATATTTTTGAGAGTTCTTGATGGTTGAAGTTACAGCTCCTATTCTGGTGGTTCCCATTAGGGCCCATTAGCAGAGATGACCCCTTCAGGATGAGTGTGACTGTGCTGGTGCTCCCCAGTGCTGCGTTATCACAGCTGAATCATTGGTGTGAAAAAGAAGAAACACCACTCTGCCTCAAAGGGTTTGCCTCTTCTACCTTATCTCATTTAACACCCAGCTGGTAGCCTGAGGTGTCAGGTGTGCGCTGGGCAGCTCCTGCAAACAACCCGTCATTAACAGTTTGTCAGGAATGATGTAGAGGGGGAATAGAATACACAGTTCGTTTACACCTACATTGGCACTCTCCTTTTGTAACCAGGACAACCACAGGCTGTTTCCACTTGGGAAGGTCAACAGAGCTATTCACTGGTATCCAAGCGAATTGCTGAGTCTCCTGTATTTCTCTGTGTTGTCCTTGACAATCTGTATGAATCCTGCCATGGAAATTGATGCAATTAGTACATGAAAGAGTGTCACAGTATGAGCCTGTGGAGCAGCATGGGAAGCCCAGGAGGTTGGCTGGATAAGGGGGCTCAACTCACTCCTTGTGCTGAGGTCTGCGCTAAGCACATGCTGGCAGATAGTAGACCTGGCTCTCTCTCCCTCTAAAACAAACCTCTGTCCTCCCCTTCTGTCTCTGCAGAGCTTCCTTCCTCGGAACACTTGAGCGTGGCCGACGCAACATGGCTTGCCCTCAACGTNTTTTGGCTGTTAATACATTAAGGGTTTTTTAAAACAGTTAATAATTTGCATTAAATGGTTTAGCTGCAGATTTTTAACTACTTAACCACAACAGATTAGAAGCAAGTGGAATGGGACTATTCTTAGTATTTTCCATTTCCAAAGTAATTTGCATTTTCTTAGTATGTGCTTACCTTCCAATCCCTAGTATATGTGTTACATCATCCATCCCTTGCAGAGCTATGTGGCTCTTATGCTTTAGAGATGGAGGCAGGAGCCCACAGATGCATAGGGTGACTGCTCTGCATCTTCAAAGACTAGTGATAGTGCCCAGGCTGCTCTGTCAACCTCATCTCAAGTCCAGGAGTACAAAATTTGGGTTTAGATAAGAGTGGGAAAATAGAAGCAAAAGAGGCCAGAACAGCTTGAGTTAAATGTTTGGAGAAATTGCATGATAAGTGATTTAAGTGGAAGACCACTGTGCTGCTTTAAAAGTAAACCAGTGGGAGAATCCCCCTAGAATTAACTTGAGAGAGATTTCAGGTCAGAGTTAAAATTTAATAGAAAGATTACAATAAATGCAGTGATACACACAAGACTGGCACAGAGTCAGAGTACAACCTGGCACCCTGGTGGTCAGGGTCCTGATTACAGTCCTGTCAAGTGATGGTTGCAATCCTGTTGAAGTGATGGTTACAGTCAAAACCAGTGGTCCTTTGGAAGCTCTGGTCCTCTTCTGGATCCATCCGGTGGTGGTGCTGGTGTCCCAAATCCCCAAACCTTGAGCTTATATACACTCATGGTCAGGCAGGAATGCTCAGTACCTCCCCCAGGGCGGGGAGTTTCACAGTGGAATGATGTAATACTGTGAATCATAGGATATTTTTGAGAGTTCTTGATGGTTGAAGTTACAGCTCCTATTCTGGTGGTTCCCATTAGGGCCCATTAGCAGAGATGACCCCTTCAGGATGAGTGTGACTGTGCTGGTGCTCCCCAGTGCTGCGTTATCACAGCTGAATCATTGGTGTGAAAAAGAAGAAACACCACTCTGCCTCAAAGGGTTTGCCTCTTCTACCTTATCTCATTTAACACCCAGCTGGTAGCCTGAGGTGTCAGGTGTGTGCTGGGCAGCTCCTGCAAACAACCCGTCATTAACAGTTTGTCAGGAATGATGTAGAGGGGGAATAGAATACACAGTTCGTTTACACCTACATTGGCACTCTCCTTTTGTAACCAGGACAACCACAGGCTGTTTCCACTTGGGAAGGTCAACAGAGCTATTCACTGGTATCCAAGCGAATTGCTGAGTCTCCTGTATTTCTCTGTGTTGTCCTTGACAATCTGTATGAATCCTGCCATGGAAATTGATGCAATTAGTACATGAAAGAGTGTCACAGTATGAGCCTGTGGAGCAGCATGGGAAGCCCAGGAGGTTGGCTGGATAAGGGGGCTCAACTCACTCCTTGTGCTGAGGTCTGCGCTAAGCACATGCTGGCAGATAGTAGACCTGGCTCTCTCTCCCTCTAAAACAAACCTCTGTCCTCCCCTTCTGTCTCTGCAGAGCTTCCTTCCTCGGAACACTTGAGCGTGGCCGACGCAACATGGCTTGCCCTCAACGTGGTGTCTGGTGGAGGTGGCTTCTCCAGCTCCCAGCCCATCGGAGTGACCAAAATTGCCAAGTCAGTCATAGCACCTCTAGCTGACCAAAACATCTCAGTGTTTATGCTCTCCACCTATCAGACGGACTTCATCCTGGTAAGAGGACATGAAGGGACCAGGCAGAGTTATTGCCAGCAGATGAAAGTTCAGTTGGGCAAGTCTGGGAACAAGTTGTCTGGGGAGTGGCAGAAGTACCAGTCTGCTTTCCCCAGAGCTCTGTCCCTTGTAGTTAGGCCCTCTGACATCTCAGGAACTTTTGCCATGGGATGAAGCATTTGTTGTCATGGATTGTCTGGCGTCTAATGAGAGTGCTGAGCCCACACTACAGTCTCTCCTGCAGTGGAGACACTGGTAGCACTTCCCACCATCACTTAGACACTGGTTTTCTGAAAGTTAGAGAAACATAGTGTCTGCTCTCAGGTTGGCTGGTGATGGCCAAGAGGCTCCAAAGTTGTGCTGGATGTAGACAGACAGACTATCTTTCTGTCTCACACACGTGTGTGTGCATGCACACAAGGCATAGCCTTATTTCCTGAGGAAACGACTGAAGAACAGGCAGTGCTGAGCTATTGAAGGAATGCTGGAAAAGAGGTGAAGCATCTCCCGCTTAGAAATCTCCACATTCTTTTTACAGTCGTAAAAGGACTCTGGTGCTTAATGCTACTGATACTTGCAGTGATATCACCAACTGTGTGTAAGATACACCTAGATGGTAACTATACGCTGGCTCAAGCAGGAATCATGTGTCAACTTTGCTGTGCACTGAAAGTATGTACCCTCCACTGCAGTGTTTTGTCATTTCTGGTGCACACCATCACCAGGTAATCCTGTTGTCACCTTCAGGTGCGTGAGCGAGACCTACCCTTTGTGATGCACACGCTGGCTGCCGAGTTCACCATCCTCAGAGTAGTGAATGGGGAGACAGTGGCTGCCGATGACTTTGGGATAACAAATGGATTTGTCAAACCAAAACTAGGTAAGGACCAGCACAGGCTCAGCTTGCCAGTGATTTGGTCTCTCTGGGTGGGGTGGAAGTCCTGCCTCCTAGCTTCCTTCAACATTTGGGTCAATATTTATCCTGTTGTAAGATGATAATCTTACAAGCCTATCCCAGTACAGCCAAGGATTTGAGTAGGTTCTTAATTTTCTGAGCAGTGCTGGTAAGTTTGGCTGAATTTTGGCCTTTTAATGCCAGTTTCTCTAGAGGAGACATGCCTTTTGTAGGACAGAAGGCTAAAGTACAGTTCATAGCAGTTGCAAAAATAATGTTGTCTGTAGCCCATATTTCCACGCTTCAACTTTCCAAAGGAAAATGGCTTCTCTAAAAGCTTGTTTTAAGTATTGCAGTGATGCACAGAGAAGATTGTTTTTCAACTTTCATACTTCAGTGCCAGTGAGGATCAAGGCCACAGTGAGCCCAGGGCTGTACAGAACCTTAGGATGTTTGCAGGCTGGAGGAACAAGCATCAAGCTAAAGGGCACAATCAGGAGAAGGAACAATTTACATACATATATTTACCTACAGACATGTCTGTAATTTTTTGCCCATAACCAGACAAAGCAGGGATCAGTTATTATGAAATGCCACTCAGTTTCATGACTCAAGAGCTAACAATCACCTTTTTTAAGAAAATTAATCTTAAAGAAAGAAAAGCATCAAGAAAGGGTCCCCAGAAATGAAGGGAAACAGGATGGACTGCCAACAACCACAGCTGGAGAAATGCCTTCCATAACCCTGCCTTTTAAATGGTGGAAGCCTATATTTTTTTCCACTTTTCAGTTTCTCTTGGCACGTCCTTTGGCTTGCCCTTCATCTCATGTGGATGCACCCAATGGCCTGAAAGCCCCGAGGAGCAGAGAGCTGGGCAGGGTATTCAGGGTAATACCACCCTATACCTCAGGGACACCAGCACAGGAGCAGATTGTCCACAGGCCCTTCATTCCCTGAGAGCCAAGAGGACTTCAGCAATTGTCATAGGTTGACACCTCTTCCCGCTTTTCAGGTTTTTCTTCCTTTTGGCTCTGTTTGCAATGAAACTTTACAAATGCTTTACAAAAGCAACGAAGCCTTACAAATACTATCAGCTTTTCTGTGGCTGCTGCCATTGTGTGGATAACACAGCTGATGGGACAGGAGCCTGCTGCAGATGTGGCTTCATAGTTGTCTGTGTCTGTGTGTGTCTCTTTCAGTTCAGAGGCCTGTCATTCATCCCCTTTCCAGTCCAAGTAATATGTTCTGCGTCACCAGCCTGGATCCAGATACCCTTCCCACTGTTGCTACACTCCTAATGGATGTCATGTTTTACTCCAATGGGTAGGTCCTGCAGGGAGATGGGCTTCCAGGAGAGGTGTGCCCAGAGTCTGGAGGCACAGATTCCCACTGCTCCTCTGAGGTGCCCAGGGATCTGCTGTGGCCTTGTGCTGCTCCAGTGCTCCGCACTGAGGGAGGGAGGTTTCACAGGCTCAGAAGGGTTGTCCTGACAGGTGGAAGCCAAACAGGTGATTGAGGGTGCCCAAAGACATCTGCTGGCTTTGAAAAACTGAGCATTTTAAGAGTGAAGGTGAGAGTAGCCATGTGGTCAGTGTGCTGCATATCCGCACAGGTGGGAGCATCTATGGCTGGCTGGATTGCTGCCTCTTGGTGCCTGTGGCTCCTGGCCCACAGCCTCTTTTGAGGGGATCTTGAGGCAGAGATGGAGAGTTTGATCAGTTGTGGGGACTGTATTTCCACCTGCAAAATAAAAAAAAGATAAAATCAGTATAATATGACAGGACTCAATGTCACTTCCCTAAGTCAGTGTATGAACATTTCTGGTTTCACTGGCTATATATGCTTTAAAAACATTTTTTGTGCTCTACTCGCCACAGTTAATGTAATTCTCTTCTGTTTATTCAGAGTAAAAGACTCAGTGGTGGGCAATGAAGACTCGGGACATATTCGCTTTTTCTCCTTTTCTCTCATTGAGGGTTACATCTCCCTGGTCATGGATGTCCAGACACAGCAGAGGTGAGCTTTGGTCTTAGAGTAACCTGGACCTTAAAAAAAAGTGATGTTCTCAAAGGAGCAGAAAGTAGCTTAGACTCCTCCATGTTAGTTATTTGGACTGTCTTTGTATGGGTGTCATGGGCTTGTACACCCTGACACTTTTGTGAGTAAAATCTGGCATGTTAGTTCTTAGGACAAATTTTGGACTTGTCTCTCCAACCCCTCAGTGAAATCACAAATCCATGTGATGTAGGGTTATCTCACTTTGAAAAGAGGAACACTGGAGCAAAGTGATTTTGGCCTTTTTATTCTATTGTTCATTAGCTGTGCATTTAAGAGCAAAACCCAAAAGGAAAACTTGGTGTAGGTGTTTGAAGTTTTCCTTCTAAAGGCCAAAATCAGGGTGGGGATATCAGATGTGGTCTTCCTGCTTTTTTTTACACATGGATGGGCTTGGTTCGGAGTCGTGTTGTGATGATAATGTCCTGAGTCATCCCTGTGCAGTGGGAGTCCATGACTTGTTCGTCTAGCAAGGAGGCAGCCAACTGGTGAGAAAACTTCAGCCTCTGTGTGTGTGTGTCTGTGCTTCTGCAGCTCTGCAGCACAGGAGGCTCTGAGGTCTGGAGACTAGAGAGGATGCTGTACTCAGCAGTGCTTAGATTTGCTTTTGACATACAGTGCAGTTTGGGTTTGGTTCTCGGGGGCAAGTCCCCTGCCTCAGCGACTTGTTTTTCAAATTAATAAATTGCTCTCTTGAAAGTTTCGTTGACCTTATTGGAATAAACCTTTGTCTGTCTTCAAGAGGAGCCAGAGGGCTGGAGCTTCAGCCTGGGGTGTGGGAAACCTGGGGGGCCAATTCTTCTCTCTCACAGGCTGCGTGCTTGACCTTGGGCAAGTCTCTTAGCCTCCAGTCTCCTTTCCCCTGCTAAGAAATAAAGATCTCTGCAGTGGTCCCAGGGACCTCCCAGGATGGTATGGAAAAAAGCACTGATGGTGCTCAGACACAAAACCAGTGGTTACCGTTCTCATTCCTGAGAACAGGTATGGAAACATCTTCCATCCCTAGTTGTTTCCAAATGCAGCTCAAATCAGACTGTCATAGTCTCAGTGTTTGTAAAGCTGGGGCACAGCCTGTTGCCTAGAAATTTTTTCCCATGCCTCTCTGGGTACCTATGCCCACCTCCAGCAGCAGATGCTGATTTGCCATAGGATACCTGGAGGGTCAGGCAGCTGCATCTGCCCCACCTGCCTTGAGTTTTCCCAGTTTGCCCGAGCTACTGCTCCATTATAGTTGGCTTCGAACATCTCAAGGATGCAGGAAGAGCAGATCCCCCACAGGCAGAATCTGACACACTGCTGTGTTTTAATTGCTATGTTTGGTGTTCCTTTTTTCTTACAGATTTCCTAATAATTTGTTGTTTACAAGTGCATCTGGTGAACTCTGGAAGATGGTGCGGATTGGTGGGCAGCCTCTTGGCTTTGGTAAGTAACATTTGGGGGATCAGTTGGTGTGCAGGCAGTCAGTCACCTCAGGGCCTTCAAGGGGTATGGAAAAATCCATCTGGGGCTGATGCTTTTTAAGAGCCAGCAGCTTAACATGATTTTGTGAGCTGAGATTTTCAAACAGAAGTCTGACTATTAAGTTTGACTTCTGAATATACTCCTGAAAGTGCTACATGCTCGACAGTTCCAGCTACATTGCATTCATCTGCTGGACTTCGGAGGTGGCTACAGCTGGGGCTCTGGTTAAAGAGAAAAACTGGACAAAAAGGTGGCATGGAAATGCATTGTAGATTACTGAAATCAGTGGTCAGAAAGCACTGTCATACTCCAGTGCAGTGCTTGGGTAATTCTGTGATTCTAGTAGACTTTTCATAGATCTATAGCAGTCCAAGTGGAAGTCTTGTTCATAGATGTGTTTCACATCCAGTCCTGCACATGTTTTCTCTACTCAAAAGAATATTGGTCCTAAGTAGCACAGAGCAAATGCTTCATGTCTGCAGGAGTGTTCTTGTTATTTCTATGTCCCCTGCAGTTTTAAAGGTCTGATCAGGAAATGCGATGGCTCCTTCCTGTGGGCTCTGAACCAGTGACAAAATACAAGCTTCAAGAACATTTCTGGAAAATGTTGGGCCAATTTTTATATTTAATTGCAACTTCTACACCAGACCACCAAAAGTAGCAAGAAGGAAATTTTCATGTACGTTCTCTTTATGCATCTTAGAGGCAAATAAGTAGAAATGGCATGGTATGTCACTGATGGCACATCAGGACATTGACCAGGCCCCTAAGTATTTGATGTTTAAATACACTAATTTAAAATCAAGTTGAAATGTTGAATTTGGATCAGTGAAACTTCAGGTGTCATCGGAAAACAATGTACCACTGATCTGCAACAAATAAGACAGATGAACCATTTAAATTTAATTTAAAGCCCAGAAAGCCAACCAAATAGCCCAGATGGCCAATTGAATCCTGGGCTGCTCCCAAAGGAGCATGGTCAGCAGGTTGAAGGAGGTGATTCTGCTTCTCTACTCTGCTCTTATGAGAGCCCAGCTGGAGTCCTGCACACAATTCTGGCGTCCCCAACTTAAGAAGGACATGAAAGTGTTGGAGCAAGTCCAGAGGAGGCCAGGAAGTTGGTCAGAGGACTGGAGCACCTCCACTATGGAGACAGGCTGAGAGAGTTGGGGCTGTTCAGCCTGGAGAAGAGAAGGTTGTGTGGACTGGAGAAGAGAAGGTTGTGTGGAGACCTCACAGCACCTTCCAGGGTCTGAAGGGGCTCCAGGGAAGCCAGAGAGAGAGTTTGCATCAGGAACTGGAGTGACAGGACAAAAGGGAATGGGTACAAATGGAAAGAGGGGAAATTTAGCTCAGATATCAGGAAGAAATTTTTCCCTGTGAGGGTGGTGAGACTCTGGGAAAGGTTGCCCAGGGAGGCTGTGGATGTCCCAACCCTGGCAGTGTTCAGAACCAGGCTGGATAAGGCTTTGAGCAGCCTGCTCTAGTGGGAGGTGTCCCTGCCGGTGGCATGGGGGTTGGGACTAGAGGATCTTTAAGGTCCACTCCAATCTCTTAACATTCTACTATAATTCTGTGGTGAAATTGGTGTGAAAACCTGTTTCAGAGGCTGTGGTGGGCTGGGCCCTAGGAACTGTGTGTCCAGGCTGACTAATGGATCAGCATCTCCTCTTTCAGAGATGCAGGGCCAAGTGTTCAATAACAGAAAAATGGGTGTTAAAGATATATGGGGCTGGGTTTGGTGCTTTCTTCTTGAGCATCATTCACTGCCTTTCTCTGGACCTCTCTAAATCATTCCAGTTCTAATGGTTTTGTGCCTTTGGAAAATGTGCATTTCTCTGTAGCAAAAAGAAGGTAATAAAACTAAATGTGCAATGTACTGTTGTGACCCAAAAACTTGATTCTGTGAGAAAGAATACATTTTATTACGGAGATTCCTTCTGATTGGAATATGTGAAGACAAACTTCTTATGTAGGCATGGAGCTGGTGAGCCCTGAGACTTCTGCAAGACCCTCCAGACAATGTTTGATTTTTCATCTCCCCACAGATGAATGTGGAATTGTCGCTCAGATTTCTGAGCCTTTGGCTGCAGCCGACATCCCAGCCTACTACATCAGTACTTTTAAGTTTGATCACGCATTGGTGAGTATGAATACAGCTTCTTTGGAGTAGGGGTGATCTTTTCCCTGGAAGAAAATTCATTATGAGAATGTCGCTTCTCATCTGGACAGCTTGCTGGAGTGCCTTTGCTCCAGTGTAGCCCAGCAAACTCCTGTCTCCAGCCTCGTGGCTGTCACTGCCCTGGGTCAGAGGCTCCTGAACCAAGCCCAGCCCTACCCAAAGCAAAGCTGTGTCAGTGAGTGTTGTTCTCGAAACAGGCTGGTCTCAGTCCTTAAAGACCTGCAGTGATGGGCACTTCACAACCTCCCTGAGCAACTTCTTCCACTGCATCTGTATCTTTTATTAGAAACAGCCACAAACTCCTTCAGTTTGCTTCCAGAAATAGTTGCAGGCTCCAGACTCTCAGGACAGTGCTGCGACAACCCACCCGTAAGGGGAAGGTGCTTCCTTAGACGCTTCCTTCCTCTTAAGGGCGGGTCATCACAACTGCCTTTGTGTGTAGGGAACTTTTTGGACAGTTTACCAGTAGCAGACCCCTGCCTTCATCTCTTGGTGGCTGCATTGTCCTAACCTTTGCTTTCTGAAACCCATCTATTAGCTCTGCTGTCCCGCATCTTCCTATTTTTGATAAACAAGTAATAATTGCCAGCACAGCAAGGGAAGGCGATCTTGAAGCAGATAAGGTTGTTCCCATGTTTGTTCTCATGAGTGCCCATAAGCAATTGCAGCACAGTCATCAACACGAGGATCTTGCCATCCTTGGAGAGTTCTCTTTGTTTTTTATACTGATGGATATTTTACTTTCCAGGCCTACCTTTGCTCTTCCTTTGTGAAGAGGACGCCCTCAAAAATGAGGAATTCCCCTAGAAAGGGGAAAATTGCTATGCCTGTAGCCACGAACAGGATGGCATTTGTCTTGGAACCCATTTCCCTGGTCCTGAAGGAGGGAGTCAGCTGCTTTATACTATTCATCTTATTTTTCTTAAATGTGCTCTTTATTGCATTATACTTCTCTTTCCATCACTTGCAAATTTACTGTTCAGGTCCTACCTTTGACCTGTAAAAGCTCTAGTGAGATCAAAGCAGGTTTGTGGTTTTTTTAAATTACTTTGGTTTTTCACAGTTGGTGTGAACCACTCATAGCTGATAGGTCATGTGTGTAAAGAGTAAAAGTATTATTTCAGATAGCAAAGGCCAAAGTGTTATATATGTTTGTCTTATTTTTTTGAATATTAATTGTGCTAAGAAGCTAATAAAACACCATTTAAAAATCAATACTGTTAGTTTTGCTTCACATTTCTGCCCATGGTGTGGCCCCAGGTATGCACTTTTTGTGCAGAGCACAAGGTGCAGAGTGCTTCTATGTCAAGCCATATCTGGAGAGCTCAGCTCTGTCAGTTAAAATAGATATTTAGCTGAAAACTTATGCCATACAATTGCAATGACTCTGCAGGCAGCTCCACCTTCTAAGAGTGCCTCATCCTGCTGCCTCCAGGCCCTGCAGATCCTGCCTCCGAGAAGCTGGCAGGGTATTATGGGGCCATGCAGATCTGCAGGTCTTCCTTACTTAAAGAAGTATTTTAGTGTTTTTCTTTGCTACTTGCTGTTTTCTTTATGTATCGTTTTAAAAGCCTTTTCACCAGTGCTGTTCTAGTTGTCAAAACCTTCCATCCTTTGGAAGATGCATTTCAAGCCCTGTTTTACCTGACCTTGCTCCGGATGTGCTGGCTGGGCTGGATGCTCGTTGACTCTAGGGTGGTTTTGCTGGCCAAGACCCTCACCTAGATTTTGTCATGTTTTCCCTAACCTTACTACCCAGATACCTTGGCTTATAGTGACATTTCTCAAGGTCTAAGTGTATCTTGAACCCTTTCTCTAAATTCTCCCTTTCTTTAATTAAGAAAGCCCAGTACCTGTTGTCAACAATTTAGAGCACTCTATAAAGCTTGTTGTTCCCTTTGATCTGATCTTTTTTCTCCTGTGCATCTTAAGGTGGGTTTTGTCGCTTAATTTTTATTTGATGTGAGTGTTAATGGCAGTCTCCCTGCCATGCTGTAGCTGTAGATGTTTGCCCTGGTAATCAGGACATGCTTGAGACGAAATCCCTTTGGGAGACAGTGTTGAGATGGGAACGTCCACGTCTCTGGCATGTCCCCTGGGTGATGTAAGGTCAGGCTGGAGAGAGCACAGTTAGCAGCTCCCTCTACAGAGAGCAAGGAAGAAGAGTTGCCTTTTCAGGTACTCTGCTCTTGCTGCCTCGTGTTCACAGGTATCTTGCTCTCCATAACCAGCATTTTGCTTCTGAAGAGGCTGGAGCTGTGTAATTCGGAGCTTTTCTTCTTCTTGCATGGTCGGTGCTTTGATCTGCACACTACCTGAGAAGTGAGCACAGTGCACCAGCTGCCTTGGGACAGGGGTCATTTCCAATGGTCAGGGAGGGGGAGGGGCAGGTGGCAAACCGGGATGGGTCCTACAAAAGCAAAATTGTTTGCACATCTGTCCTGGAGAAAACCCTGCTGGAACATTTCTGGAGTGATTGATATCATTTCTGTGCCTTTAAGGAGGTCAGGCATTTTGCACAGAATGAAGGACCACTGTGTTTCATGCAGGAGATGGGTCAGTGCAGGTCAAAACCAGCTGGCCCGAGCTGGCCAGTGTTGCTTCCTCCTGCTTCTGTCCAGTGTTGATGAAGCATACGGAGAGACCCATACCACTGAGCTTCACTAGGGCTGACTAGAGGAGTGTGGTTTAAAAAATTGACTTCTATGCCTTTTCTCATTATGTTATGTAGATGAAAAGAGTCAAACAGCTTCTTCCACTGCAGTGTTTGGTGTACTGGGAAAAATTATGAAGGGGAGGCAGTGGAGAGTCCTGTCTCAAAGTCCTGTTCCCTATGGTAGATGTGTCCTCGAGTTTTCCTTCTAAACCAGAAGAGTTTGCTGTGTGCTTGTTTTAAGATTATTTTCTTCCTTTCCAAAGGACTTTTGTTCACACATCATCAGAGTTGACTGCTATTATTCCATCTTCCTACTGGAAAATTGAACATTCTTCTTGTTATTTCTCATGAGTTTTTTTCTCAGTTTTGTTAAAAGCCTTGCAGAAAGACATAGTCTGGTTGTATTTCCACTGTCTGAGCTTTTGAGAGTGTCCAGTGAATTCAGGTATTGTACTCCTGGCCTTAAACACCCTGTAGAGGAGACAGTTCCTTCTTCAATTTACTTGACATAAATTATTTTGGCTTCTTGCAGCAACTTACAGATAATTTATTTTTCCCTCAGTCCTCTTTCCACTTTTCAAGAGCTGCCTGTTCCTTGAACAGTGTCTTGGAGTTTATATAGTGGTCAGACACACTTCTTCTGTCTGATGTAACTTTACTTGTGATGTTCTTTTCTACCAATGACAGTCACTCTGAGGTCTTTTACATCTTCTGTTACAAAGAGGTTTTTCTTGCAGTAAGTATGAAAAGACACTCACTAATAATACGGACTTCTATGGTTAAGTCTCCTCACAAGGCTGGATAAGAAACCACAAATGCACCACAAGCAGACTGGTAGCTCTCTTCCTCTTTTGATGGGCATGCTCTCCTGTCACCCACCATGGTCTTCCCATCCACACTTGCAGGTCCCAAACCTGTAGGGTACCCCTGAGAGCCTCATGGAGCCCTTAAGCTGCCACATAAATCCATCAGCACAGGCACTATGCATGAGTGAGCTCCTGGCATACAAGTGCTTCACCAACAAAAGGAAGGGAAAGGAGAGGAAGAGGAGAGAGAAACCCCCAAATAGTTGCCTCCCCACCAGCACCCACCATACAACAGCAAACTATCTGGATCTGACTTACAGCATTTGCTCCGGGGGTACCATGGGTGAACAGGAGTGTCCTTGTACCTAGAGCCCTTTCTCAGTGCAGTTCAGGTGTCAGCAAAAAACAGCAAAGTATCTGCCTCCTTGGGACTGGTCTGGCTTTGTCTCCTGCCTCTCTTCCTTGTCATCCCTTTTGCTGGAACATGACCTTTCTTTTTGTTTTCTTGCAGGTACCTGAAGAAAATATAAATGGCGTGGTCAATGCACTCCAAGTCAGTCAAGCTGAAAAGCATTAGAAATCAGAGCTGGTTCCAGATGCTTTTTTTATTATTATAATAATAATTATTATTATTTTTTTCTCACAGTATTTCTTGAAAAATCTGATTACAGAGAGTGACATGAAAAGAGACTGTGGAAAGTTGAGCAGAAACAGCTCCAATAAGCCTTTGTTTTAATTATTATTATTGTTATTGTTATTTTATTAAATTTATGAATGAGGGGCAGGAGGAAGGGGAGTTCATATGGTTTCCTGATATTCAGCTCTGAGGTGAAGTGTACCCTGGCTGTGCTCTCAGTGTGGAAGGAGCTGCCCAGGGACACCCACTGGCAGCACGGATGGCCGTGGGCACGCTGCGAGAGCACTGGGATGGGCCAAGAGCAAATGGACAGTCCGCTGGCTCAGAGAGCCCAGAAAACCAGAAACAAAATATGGAATTAAACAGTCGACAGGAAAAAAAGTCGCATAGTGCTGGCTTGTCTCATTGCATCAGACTTCCTGAGGACTGTCCTTCGTTGCCTGTGTTGAGATAGGATGCAAAGGGTTCTGTTTCCCCTGACAGAACAGTTTGGTGTTGGAAAAAGGGAAAATATCCAGTTGTTAGACATTTCCGCTTTTTCTTTCTCCCTGCAGTAAAAGCCTGGCTGCTCTGAGAAAGCCTGGGCAGGAGGGGCTCAGCTCTGGCTAGCTCCTGGCACGTGGTGTCACCCAGACTTGTGTCTGCATTGAAACTTGGCCAGTTTTGGTCAATATTTTCCAGTCACTCTCTCACTACTCCCAGCATTCTTCTGCCATGTCTCCTGCTCCAGGGCAGCTGTTGTCCCCTTACCCCACATCAGAGCCTTCCCCCAGCCCTTGTGTCCCAGGGCCAGCAAGAGGCCTCTTTTCCCCTGTCCCCTCAGGCTTTTTCCCATCCACTGTGCACACATGGGGAAATAAAGGACTACCCAGGGACCCTGGGTAGGGTAGCTGCTCTTGAGCATCCCAGGCCACCTTGGCCAAGAGCCACAGCAGGTTGGCCCTGCCAGGGCCAAGAGGATGCCTGAGTCTTGCAGGCACCCTCCTGTGGTTTTTCATCAGCTCCTCCATCAGACAGGTGGAAATCGCTGCTGACTGGGGAAAGTAGAACAGTGCTGAAAATGCATAAAACCTGCTAGCATCTGGTCCTGTCACAGGAAGATGATGGGGCTTTTCCCATGGGGCAGCACTAGTGCATTTGCTTCTGGCTTGTACCACAGCTGAGGGCCAGCAGGAGCCAGGAATAAGGGCCCATAATGGCAGCTGTGTCCAGATTGTGCCCATGGCTGCTGCCAGCACTGTGGAGGACAGCAGGGACCAGTGCCGGGAGAGAAGTGTTACCCTAGATGGGGGTACCAGCAGTCTGCCCCACATGTGACCATGCAGCAAGGGGTGGTGAAAGGAGAAGCTGTCTGCAGAGGACCTTGCTTTTGTGATTAGCAGCCCTAGTATATCTTGTGTTTCTTGACTTCTTCCACTTCAGTGTTGACATAAAGAAATTGCAGATCTTGCCATTTTCCTGAGGACTTTCCAGCCATGCTTCAGCGACAGCCTCTAGCAGGATTTTCCTGAGGTGCTGCCATATACAGCTGTGAGCCAGGGTTTTGCATTAATCTGGCGGCAGTAAGCAAGCACCTGGGATCATGCCATGGACATGGTTTGTACCAGTGTGTAGGACACACACACAGATGCAGTTTGCTGATTAGTTCTGCATTCACAGTACTGGAGGGCCAAGCAGTTACGGTTTCTGATGCTGCTGGATTCAAACATTTGAGTTTCAAATCTGATTTTTCACCAGTGGGATGTTGTGTGGCATCTAGACAAGGAGTTGGAGCATCCATGAGAAAAATCATGGATGATTTTCCTTGGTTGGCCCTACTGGCATTAAAGCATCCCTGCTGAGGAACACTGAGGCACATGGTCAGTGCTTTACCAAACAGGATGTTTTGCTGTTCCTTTACATGGGTTTTCAGAATTGTCCCATGATATGTTTATATTCACTCCAGATTTCTGGACTAAATGTTTATTCTACATGTGGCACTGTGCATCTCTGGATGTTTGGAAAGGTGCTTTGGTCTCCTGCTGCAAGGACACATGCTGCATAGTGCAGTGTTGAAAATGCTCAGAGATGTTCGCTGTGATTCTGACCAGTGTTGTGGGCACTGAGCTGGGCTGGGGTGGGCAGCAAGGCCAGCAGTAGTTTTTACGCCATATATTGTCAGAGGGTTACTCCTTGGGATGGCAGATTGGTGGCATGGTGGGGGGTGGCGGAGCGTTGAGTTGCTGTACAGGTACTGAGTTGCCAGCCAGGGTTTCTGGTTGGCTGAGTTGAGCCTGAGCTTTCACATTGTGCATGGGTGGTGCCACCATGACAGAGTCACCAGGACGGGGTCTTCTTTTTACTCTGGGGTTTTGTCAACTTTTGGGAAATTCTGGTTTCAACATCAGAGAGTACCGTGTGTTGCTCTACACATGCCAGTGCTGCTTCCAAAGGACTGCAACATGGATAGGAAGGAACTAACTTGAAACAAGCAACAACTTTACTAAGTCTTATATAAACAAAAAAAATATGGGGTTTAATTTTCTAACATTGCACTCAGGCTATTTTAGAGGCTGATTTTTTAAATTTAAATTGTTTTCCTGAGGGAGTGAGCCTTATATTTGTGAAATCTGTAGAAGGCTTTGTGGTATTTCAAACTTTCCAAAGGAAGGTTGATGTCCCGACATGGGAAAGTTGGCCTGAAAAATTCACAGGATGTAAAATGCCATTGAGGGACTCTGATGCTGCCACCATTCTTGGCTTCACCTTTTTATTTCCTTTTATCGTTTTGTCCTGATATCCAAGGAGATTGTTTCAGACAACTTGATGCTTTCCCTTTACTGTTCCCTTCATATTTTTGGTGGTGGGTACTGAGATACTCCCAAGTGTGGCCAGAATTGGTAGAACCTTGTCCCCGCACCCAGCTTGAAGTCAGGATCAATGCAAACTTGCACAGCACTGCTGCTTGTGAGCACTGCAGGAAGGGGTCTGTAGGGGCTGTGTTAAAAATTTTTGTAGTAATAATAAGACCACTACAGTATTAACACCACAGTGCTTAGTGAACCCAAAGTACGGGGCTCTTAAAGCTGCTCCAGAGCTCCCACTCTCTCAGCACCCAGGCTTTGGGGTGGGAAAAAAATTGAACAGTCTTTTCCTTTTTTAAAATGCCTTATAGTAATACATCTGAGCATCCCTGACATTATGCTGTTCAGTACTGTGTGGATAAAGGAGGAACGTGCCTCAGTGGGATGCCCTTGGGCTGGGTGCCTGGATTACCTGTCATCTGCCAGTGCTGCCCTCAGCATCCCTGCTCAGGTCTCTGGGCAGTTCCACCTGGCCATGGCTGCGGCTAATGAGGGATTGCCTCAATGCTGCAGGCTGCTCGCTGTGCCCTCTCTCCTCTCGTTGCACAAAAATTCACCAAACAGCAGAGTACAAAAGTGTTTTCAGCCCTGCAGAAAGGGGTAGGCAGGGGAAGACAGCATGGCCCTCACTGCACCCTCCGTCTTTATCCAGGGCAGTTGTTTTCTTGGAAGCCTCGACCTTTCCAAGTTGAGTGTGTTATTAAATGGGGTTTTGTCTTTTTCCCTCATCGCAATTAGAATTTGACTACAAATTCCCTTCTACTGAGCAAGTGTGTGCATATGTTCATCTTAATGTATAGTGTTTCCATTGAAATCCTTAGTGTGTCTCTATTGCACACCTATAAATACCTGTGTTTGTGTCTGTAGGGTTGTATCCTGTACATGGTATAGGCACTCAAACAATACAGGGTTCACATACATATGCAGTGTGAGTATATGTGTGTATACTCTGGGCACACGTTCTGTGTGTGAATCTATGTAGTGAGTACTGTATACACACATTCATTCACCATGTATTTTTAATTCCAGTGAAGGGCAATATGACTATTAGTTTCACTCTTGCTTTTTCTCTACACGTTTAGTAAAGAGCAGCAGTGGAGCTGACTTGGAGCAAAGCTGGGGCTCTTCTGGTTGCTGGGAGCAGCATTGGATTTCCATCCCTGCTTCAGAAAATTCTGTTCCTCTCCGGTTTAGTGCCTCAAGCACAGAGACTGTAGGAAATTCACTCCTTTTTCTTTCTATATGTTTTAGCTGCTGCCCTAAATTGCCTCAGCCTGTAAGTAGGGCTGGTCTGTTTGCACAGTACCTGCCCAGGCCCTGGCTGCAGGCACCTTCTGCAGACACAGAGCACAGTGCCAGTGCTTCTTGCCTTCCCCAAGGCAAGGCAGGAGCTCCTCCAGGCTCCCTGCAGCCGGGACTAGGCACCAGCATTCCCTCTAAGCTGGTTCCTGGTGGCCTTCCCCACCATCTCTGCATGAGGCTGGGGGCTGGTGCAAGATTTCCTGGTGGATGTATCTGCCCAGGGCTCAGCGGGCAGTGGCAGCCCATGGCTAGTGCAGGGCTCTGGTATTTGTTAGGGAATTCACATTTGCTGGCCTGCGAGGAGCTGAAATAGGTGGCTTATTTTTAAATAGAAGTGTTGGAGGGTCTTTTCCTGTTAAAAGCAGAAGAGGCTGCTTGAACCCAGTCACTGGAAGTGTGTGGTCTTTGCATCTCGCCATTGGAGATTTCTGCTGACCAGGAGTGCTGTTAGAGTCCATGTAGGGAAACATCCTGTTTTCCTATTTCAGCTACANCGGGGGCGGGCCGCCTTGCCACTGACCTTTTGGCACTTTGAGGTTGCTGATTTTTCAGGCAGCCCCCAAAATGCACCCTTGCACAAGTTTGCGCAGCCTTCAGTTTCTTTCCGGGCATAAAGTGAGTTCGGAGTTTCTGCAGTGCTGTGCTTTAGATGGCATGTATCAGCCTTTCTCATGTGGAGGCCTTAATGGAAACATTTGGTTTTGCTGGAGCACAGAGATGGTGGCACCACCCACTGTGATGCAGTGGGTAACCTAAATAATAAAACTCAATAACAATGCCGTTTAAAAAGCATGCTCATCATACAAATACTATACTGCTGCTTCGAAATGTGTTTTAAACTCCAGGCTCTCTGTTACCATTCCCAGGGCACAGGCAGGGAGTGCTGCTGGTCAGAGATGAATCAATCCTCCTTCTCTCATGAAAACCTTGTTGGTGTCAGGTCCTGCTGTAGGGTAGCACATGACACTGAGCAGGGATTTACTTTTTAAGACTTGCCATACAGAGTTGGGTGTGGGGACTTTTAGAATTGCTTCCCAGCAATCCTGATTGCTTTAGCCAATCAAAGCATCCAAGAGAAGTGTATCAGGTTTTATTTTTCTGAAGCATGATGTTTTGTCCTGCCGGCACTGGGAGGAAATTAGTGCGGCATAAGGGAGTGCGTGGCAGAGGAGGTTGCTCAGGCTCCAGCATAGCCCCCTGAGCACCCAGTTGTTTCCCTGGTGCTCTTGATGCTCTCTGGCATGTGTAGACCCTTGAGAGAGGCGAGGCGAGGCAAGGCAGGGACAGATCTGCTCAGAGCTCTGCCATTGCACTACATTTGCAGGATTTGCTGTCCTCAGGCATGAGCTCCTGACACATTCCCCCACCAGCTGCCCCTCAAGTCTCACAGTGTGTCTGTGAGGTGAGGGTTTAGTAGTGTGACTCTTGACAGTCCATGAAGGTTGGGAAGCTGTCTGGGACGTGAAAGGCTGAATTGCATGTACTTGATCAGAGCCTGGCTCTGAGAAGCGGTTTCCCATGTTTTTTCAGCTCTGCTATACAAAGCTTGAATTTTTTTTCTTACAAAGGGGGCCCCTCCCTGGTGTGAGCTGATGTTGCCATGACTGCCTGGCTGCAGAAGGGCCAGGGCTTCAGGCCGTGCTGACCTGCAGCAGGCCTGGGATCAACCCAGGCTCCTCTATTCCAGAAGGCATCTGGGTCTTGGCATTATCCCACACATCCATGTTGGGCAGTGCAGGGTCTGCAGAGATCCCTCTTAGTGGCATGTGTGGGAAAGGTAGGGGAAAAGCAGGGATAAGGTGGAGTGCTTGGTGATGCAAAAGAATTAATATGTTCTTTTTTAGTTGTGAACATAGGAATATATCAAAGTTTTGCTTGCTGTTGTGAACACCAAAGCATTTTCATTCTTCTTTTTGATTCAAACAGATCACCCCTCCCTGCCCAGCGCAGTATCCCAGGGGATGCATTTGTCCCAGTCACACCATGCCAGCGAGGGTGGGTAGCATGACCCCTCCAAACCCCTGGTACTTAAAAAATCTTTTGATGCTCAGCCTCTCCATTGAGTAAGGCCCCCAAGAATCACCATGTGTTTGGATGTAATAGTGGTATCAGGTACTGTGGCCAGAGGGGTTAGTTCTATCCTTGTGGTTTTCGCCATCCATATACCCACACAACTGCTCAAGAGCACCAGGTTGTCCAAACTCCTTAAGTGAGAGGTCAGCAACTTGAATAGGAGGTGCTGAGTCCTGCATTGGCACTGTCAGTGTTCACTGAGTGCAAGCGTTCCCGTCAGCACTGGATAACTGGTATTTTCTGATAATGACAAGGGAGAAGTTCTTTCTTTGGAGAAATTCAAATCCTCAGGCTGAGCATTGCTGCTAATGGACAAGAAGTCATTTCCTGATGAGGATTTCTTCTCTCTCTGTTACTTTGATTGTTGTGGACATCTCCAGTAAGCAGCTTAAGGCATATAACTTACCTGTTCCAGTCCTGCCTGCAAACAGTGGATTGGATTAAACTTTTGTATTAGCAGGAGAGAAAAACCCAGTAATCCTTTGCTAAATAGTATTTACATGCTGTAGCATGCGCTGGGGTGTGTTAACATTGGCTGAAATGTGCAAACCTGCCTCCACATTTCCATACTTTCTCCCCATGAGCGCATCCGTCTGTCTTGTCTGTACCCTGCCATATGTCAGGGGCCAGCAATATCCCGGAGGCATCCTGGCAGCGCTGAACCGGTACAGAAACAGTCTGCGCATCCTCAGCAAGGCTGTGGGACCTTCCCAGGGCACCTGGAAGGGAAACACTCGACTGTGAAGATAATCTTGAGTTACTCTGCTCTCCTTGGCCTCCTTCTTTATTTAATCCTCATGAAGCACAGCTGGGTTGAACTACCAGCTTCAGTTAGCAAAGGTGAAGGAAAGAACGGGATTCTGCAGTGTGAGACGTGCACTGGAGGCTGATCAGCAAATCCTGGCTGCAGCAGTAACAGCCTCTGCAGACACTTTGGTGAGCACAGAGCAATGCACAGCCCCTGTTGCCTGGAGGGGAAATGGATGAAGTATGTATCAAAGTACATTCTCATTTTAGGATATGAATTTTAGGGTTCTTTACCACTTTGGCACATATATAAGCTAAGATCCTTTCTTGGTCTCTCTAGACAGCACTCTTCATTTCAGGTTCAAAGCCTGGGAATGAATGTTACCTTATTATTGCAGATTACATGGAATAGTTTCCCCCTGCGCTGTAATTCTCTTGCAGCCATGACCTGTACTTCTGCATGCTGTGAGTTTGCGGAGGACCCGGCCACAAGGCAACACAAACCCCTGGCATCTCCTCCCAGCTGAGAGTGCATAAGTTTTGCAGCCAAGGTGCAAGGAGTGGCAGAGGGAGGGCAGCTCACACCTCCTCCCCTGCCTGCACAGCTCCAGTATGGCTATGGCCAGCCCATCTCAACACCATCCCAGCTACGCAGAGGAGAGTTTCAAAACCGTTGGTTAATGCCCTGGGTTCTCTTGGGGTTTCGTTTTCATCTGTTTTTAGCTTCCTGCAAAATTCTGTAAATGAAGTGTGGGTGGATTTTGGAGCAGACATGGACAGAGATGCCCATCAGGCATCAGGCAGGATTGAAATCTCAAAATATGTGTGAGAGCAGAGCGGAAGCATGTTGCTCCCCCTCTGTCCAGCTCTGTCCTCTGCCTGTACCATAGGAGAGCTGAGCAGGTGCCATGTCCCTCTCTAGGCAGACCCAGTGGTTTTACTGGNGGGGGGGGCGGGGCAGGGCGAGGGGGCTGGTTGCTTCTTCCCGCCTTGTGTGGCTGTGGCAGAGGCAGTGTGTGTTGCACAGCATCTTTGGGAAGATGCCATAGGAGGCTGCTGTTTAGAGACCCCCTGCTCTGGCTGGCTTTCTGCTTCTATTTCAGCGTCCTGAGGATTTAAACCAGCTTTCTGCAGTTACAGTAATAAGCTTCTTTTTTTATTCCCAAAGGATTCCTACTTGCTGTTTTGTAACTTGAAAAACATATTACAGATACCTGGTCCTTGTGGGAATGCTGAAGCACCCACTTGCCAGGTTGGCTGCTGTAAGCATTACTGCTCCTTTAGGCCCCAAAAGAGGGATTCAGCCCCATTTGCCTGCTGAAACACTGAAGCAGCCCCAGGTTCAGGCTAGCAGGATGCTGCTCTGGGCCAGGTCACAGGGGAGACAGCCCTGGTAAACAGAACACCCTCATCCTCTGTGTCCTTGCTGCCTGCACACATCATTCCCATCAGCTGAAAGGGAATGCAAAGGGAATTTCCCTTCTGCTGAAGAAAAGCGTCTCCTGCGTGGATTTATGGTTAGTGGCAAAAGCAGAAGAGTTTGCCATGTGAGACAATGAAGGAAGGAGCCAGGGGTTCCTATGTGTAGAGCAAAGGAGAAAAAAATTGGCAGCCTTTGTTGTAGGTGTTTCTTGCAATTATTTCTAATGCCAGCTGTGGAATGGGGTTGAATTTTTGAGATCACAGAAATTACCTAAAGAACTGGTGGTGCTGTTAAAACTGTGGGAGCTGCAGACCACGCAGTGTTGCCTCCAGGCAGGACCAATCTGCACAGAGTGCAGGACCCTCCCCACCATGGCTCAGCCCTGGGGCATGGGATGTTCCCCTGCAGCAGTAAGTATAGACAGACAGGCTATTGAACCAGGCCTGCTCTTGAAGAAATCCCCTCTTGAAGAAACATGTTAATGTTTTCTTCTTGGGAGCAAACCTCTGTTTTTCCTAGCATTGTGTGTTAGTGGGTTGGTGCTCATGCTGCAGGTTAAGATTACAAAGGTGGTTCTGCAGGAGGAGGAGCACCCCATTTCTCCTTCAACCATTAGGAACTGTCTGGTCCAGCTCGATGACCTCAGCCATTTTTTAAAATTGTATCATAGAATTTAAAATTAGTCATGCCCTCACTCTCCCCCAAACCCACCTACTGGGGGTACCTGCCAGTCCCATGTCTCAGGGCTTACTTCCTCCAGGTTTTTATTTGTTCCCCAATTGTGAACTGCTCCAGTGATACTGTGGCAGAACATCAGCGTCCCAGAGCAGTCTTTTCTAGGTGCTTCTGGCTGTGCTGGATCCAGGGCTGCCCTCGCTTCTCACCCAAAATCCTCCTGCAGCTGCTGCTAAAAATAATCCTACCAATCCAATGGCTGTTGACAGTAGGAATGTGAGAACTGCATCCAAGTGCCATTAGAGCCCAGTTTAATGCCTGGAAATGCACAGGGTAGTGACCCTACCCTGCCCCTTTCAACCCAGGACTGTGGTGTCACAGCCAGCAGGGTTGTGTTCCCTGTCCCTGCTGCCTGTGCATTCCGTTATCCTGTGTGTGGGCTCCAGGTTTGGCTTTGGGGCTTGTGAGACATGAAGTTGAGGAGCAGGATGTTCATTTTAGCACAGTGGCAGCCATGTTCTCTGCCAGTGCATCCTCTTCCACATTGCGTCTCCAGCAGCTGGGGGTGGCACTGAGAGAGAGGGGACACTTGTCCTGTTGACCCAAGTACTAGGACAACCATGGCAGAAGAGGAGGCTGCTGGACAGTAACTCATGGCAGGATGCAGCTTCAGAAGCTGTTTCAGCCTTTGGAAGAGCCTGTCTCATTCCCTTACTGTTAATTCCTTACATAGCCCATTTTCCCCCTGTTTTCATTAGAATTAGGGGGGGAATAATCACCTCAATTTGCCTGACATGTTCACCTGCTCCCACCACCGAGCCATGCCAGCAGGTCCTGCAGCTGCTGGTATTTGGGTCTTGGTGCCAGTGTGCAGGCAGCATCTGCAGCCCCACCTTGCAGCAAGTCTGGCAATGGCTGCACAGCACAGCACTGGCTCACACTGGTTGTCTCCTGCTCTTTGGGCAGAGGGGGGCAAAGAGGAGAGTTTGGAGGGAGCATTGCACAGAGGAAGGAGGAGCCTCACTGTCCTCGTCAGTGCTTAGGGCAGATTTTTAGTTTGGTTCCTCTGGGCTAAGCTTCAGCGAGCCATCGCCCCATGGAGTAACAGTGCAGGGTTACAGCCCCACTGCACCGCACAAGTTCATGGTTTGTTATGAGGGGTCAACCCTTCTGGGGCCATACCGCAACGCCACTTTTTTAGTGCCTCAAGTGGCTTGAACAAGACTGGGCATTTATCTCTCTCCCCTTCGTCTGGACTCAGTAAGGAGCACAGATTCTCTCCAGATACCAAGAACGGCCACAGCATTAACCCAGAGTTCTAGAACTGCCAAGAGAGCAGAAATGCTCCTAGTGCAGAAGCTGCCGAACTTGGATCAGGGTCTGTCTCTGTTTCCTGGCCGCTTAAAACAGCTGTGCTCAGCAGCCTGGGGAGGAAACACAAATCTTTAGGACTTTTGCTCTGTAAGTGAAATACCACTTTTGGCCTCAGACACACACCAAACAGGCTGAAGTGGGGCTGGTAACCCCAAACTCTTGCAGCCTCTCCTCCCTGCTCATCTCTCAGAAAACCAATGCAGCCTTCCACTGGGGAGGGTGGAAAAAAAAAAGCGTATTTATTTCCCTTTAATTACCAGATCTGATGCAAACAGACAGGGTGGGGGATCCTCCCAGTGCAGGGGCCTTTGGTACACATCCTGCTCTGGACTACAGCCAGTGAAAGGCTGCTAGCACTGCCATGTGGGTAGTGCTTACGGGCTCAGTGGGGCCAGGCACTGCATGCATGGGTGGGCAGCAGCTCCTGCAAGCTTGGTGGTACAAGGCACAGGGGAGCCTGAATGCATCAGCTGCCTTCATAGCCTCTGCACGAGGTGGGGTTACACCACCAGGCACAGGGAGTGGGGGCAGCAGCTTGGGATCATGTGCTGGACATGGTGTGGAGCTGAGAAGGGGCTGTTTTGCTTTCCCAGCAAGTGCACATGCTGCTTTTCTTTGCTGGTCTTATGCTGAAAGGCTGAGATTTATGTACTGTATGAAAAAAACAAAACAGAAAAAAAAAATCCTAATGTTCCAAAATAAATCGCAGTATATTTTATACTTTGTAAAGTAATTAAACCAAAAAAGAATAAAAAGTGAAACTTATGCTGTCTGCTTTTGTACTGATCAAACTGAAAATAAAGCAGAGCTTGGCATTGTCTATAAGATGTAACTCATTTTTTTCACCTACAGCCATGTTGGGTGTCACTCACACACACACCATTTATGAAGGCCAGCAGACATCCCTGAGGCTCTTTGGTGTCCAGGTCCTGTCACCGGGTGTTCTGTACCCCTACAGATGGTATCCACCACCATCTCCATCCTCCAGCTGTTTTCTAGGAACCACCAAACCTGCCCTATCATCTTCCCTTAAAGAGGTCAGTGGGACGCTGCTAGTGTATTTGCCAGACTTAGTTTTATCTGCCCACTGCAGAGTGCAAGATGCCCAGGAGTCTGTACAGCCCCCACAGAGAATTCTGGCAGGGTACCCCCAGAGCCCTGCACCCCAGGAGTGGCAGGGAAGCAAACTCAGCCTCCTCACGGGCTAGTTTAAGACAGTCACTGTGGGTCCTGAGTCTCAATCCCTGTGGTTGCACAGCACCATTGCCACATGGTCTGCAAGAAAAAGCTGAACAACCTGTCTGAAGTGTGTAAGAAAAACAGTGAAATGAGACATATCATCACCCTATTACATTATTTATATTATTTATAGTGGATGTTTAAAGGGAAGCAGCCCATCTACATAAACCGTAGTCAAAAAAAGCATCTCCTTTTTAGTGTAGTGTAATCCATTGTTTACTCTTGTGCTCAAGTGTTAAAATGTTCATGTAAGGAATTACTGTGGTATTGTTAATCTGGAATGCAGCCTTAATGCAGAGTGCTGCCTCAGGGGTTTAACCCACTAAAACAAAAACCCAAATAAATCAACACAGACACTGCCACACAATCTCAGCACTGCCTGCAACTCCCCACAAAAGCAAATGGCATCTTAAGGTGAATAACAGGATTGAGGCTGTTAAACTGGTGCCCAGACCCCTAAGACACTGATGCCTTTTCGCAGAAGTATTTTTCTCACCTCACCTGCCCAGGCTCACATCTTTGAGCAGGAGGTGCTGGGGCACTGGAGGGAGAGGGGGGAGACTCCAGTCCCTTGCAAAAAAATGCTACAAAGATAGATTTTTATGAGTCATGGTGAAGCATGGTGAAGTAATATTGTTTCAGGAGTATTTTGAGTGCTGAAGGCTAATTATTCTCTGACTCATCTATTTTTGAAGGATCATGTAGAGAAAAGTCTGTTGTAACACAGCAAGTGCATAAGATAGCATTTGTCTTACAGGCGTTCATGTGTTTTATCCCCAGTGGGGCAGTCTGCTGACAGATGAGACAAACCTTGCTGTATGGGGGCTGCAGGGCAGCCCAGCAGCCATGCTGGATTCAGCTCTGCAGCAGGGAATTGCCAGGACCCTTTAGGATAGTGGGGTGTGGAGGCCTGAACTTGCACAGGTACACTTGGGCCCGAACCTCTCACCCATCCCTCCTGCAGCTCCTCCAGTCCTCAGCCGCTGTGGCAACCCTGCTGGGCCGCTGCAGTGCTTGGAGCTGTTCATGCATAGAGCTCTGCACCAGGGGACTGTCCTGAAGCCCTTTTGGGCTATTTTAAGCCAAACACGCTGGCGCAGTGCTGATATGAGGGCAAATCACTTGTGTAATCAATGCCAAATTAAGTAGGTTATTCAAGTTCTAATTTGAGCTGCTCCCCATGTGCATCCTTGGCCCATACACTCCCTCACTGCAGGTGTATTTAGGGATGCTGGTATATTTTGGGCTGTCTACTTTGCCATACTTTGAAGGACAGAATGATGCAAAGTTGATTTGCAGTTCACAATGGTGAACCTGAAGCTACCCCAGCACGGCTGGGCTTCTGTATGGCCCTGGTCCTGCAGGAGGAGCACAGGCCACACAGTCTGGATCTGCCTTCAACAGGCAAGGCGTGTGGTAGGTAAGAGGGTATTTTTATTTTCTGAGCCAAGACTGAGCCCATCAGCAACAGCAGGAGCAGCTAAGAACTGTATTTTAGAAAGGGAAAAAACTGCTGCACAGCAGCAGCCAAAAGAAAGGAATAAGAATCTGTGACAACCATGTAGATACAAAGGTCAGCAGAGGAGATGAAGGAGGTAGAAAAGTCAGGAGTAGGGTTGTGCCTGGGAAGAAGGGAGAGGTGTGGGAAGGGCACTGTTAGACTTCTATTTAGACGTACTAATTCCTCATTACCCTGCTCCGTTTCATGGGCAATAATTTCCGCAACACTAGTCTGCTGTGCCCATGATGGTAACAGGTGATGTCCTGCCCTTGTTCCAACCCCATATGCTTTCCTTCAGATTCTCTCTCCCTGTCCTATTGATGGGGGAGGGATGACAGAGCAGGCTGGGGAGCACTTGGCCAAGGTCAGAATGCTCCCCCCACACTGTAACCAAAACATGGGTAAGTGCTGATGCTTGCCTGACTGCCCTCACTGCCACTAAACTTGTTCCCACCAAGCAATGTCTGAGAATGCCCACAACCACTATAATGGAAGCACAAACACCCACCCTGTATTAAGCCATACAGCACTTCTATTTAGGGCCGAAGACCTCACTGGCATCTCATTAACACACAGAATTTGCAATTTATTGCACAGCAAAAATGCAACACAAAGACTCAACCCAGCTCTTCAGAAGGCCCAGCCCCAAGGTGCACTGCGAAACAGCTGTGAATGAGAGCAGCTTAGAGCCCAGCACTAACCAGCCCACCTTAACAGCAACATCCATGAAGGGAATTGTTTGTAACACCTTTCTTACCAGAGTTTTTTGTTCTCTATGGTTTAATAAGTCTCCTCAAGTTGAAACAGCATAGCTCGCCCATGAGGCCAACAAGATATGCTTGGGCACCACAAGTTGCCCAAGTTGCATGTAGAATCAGGTATAAATTAAAGCCAACCAAATGGGAGCTCAGAGCAGCGAAGGTCTGCCAGTTTCACAGTAGCTTTCTGTTCTGCCTCAACCCACCCAGCGATACCTGTTACACAGCAATGTCAACAACTCAGAGCTGTGTCTCTTATTTCCATGTACTTTGGTTCACCTTTCCTGTATTGTATGCAAAGCCCTTCAAAACTTATTTAATCACGGTAAAGTTTACACACTGACTTTTGGCACAGAACTTCATCTGATGAAGCCAAAATGTATGTGGTGTCCCCTGGGGCCATGGATGCAATGCCTGAATACAGCACTATTAGTCCTGCAGGTATGGAGGTGGCTCAGCTGACAGAAGTGGTTTCCTGTCACGTAAGTGTGAACCAAAATGCTGCAGTTTAAATGTAGACCCAATCAATGCACGAGCGGCTCATGTTCATGAATATTCCTACTACTACTGATAAAGATTTTATAATCACTTTATTGAAAACCTACTAGCTTGGATTTCACCGAAACAGTTTGCACAACTCTGCCTGATGTTTGGAGTGCTTCAAAGGAGACAGTTTCCCATACTTGGGTGTGAGATTGGGTAAGTGCCTGCTACAGATACACACAGCTGTTGCATCCCATCTCTATCAGCTTACTGCTAAGGAAGCTCTGGCTCTTACCATTAAAACTCCTCCCCCTGCTAGACAATCCTGAAAACCCCAGCTAATTGCAACTGTGAGCCACCAAAACAGAAAGAGTGTAGGGGATCCCCCAAAAAATCAAAGGCAGTGATGTGTGATCAGCACAAAAAGCCAAAGTACCCGAGGGACAGTGAACACTGCTCACATCCATGCCTGAGCACTGATTTTGCAGGAAGCTGATTGGGGACTTTGTTTCCAGCATCCCTCAATAGGCTAGATGGGCTTCTGTCACCATCCATCTGTCCTCCTGCAGCACAGAGAGCCTGCTGTCTTATTAAATAGCACTTACCCCTGCAAACAGGTTATTACTCTTTGAAAGTGTTCCTTTGGTGTTCAGTCTTTAGCACTAACACAGAAAGCCTTTAACAGTCCACAGACATATCACTGCCTCAAGGCCAAGGCTGTGCATCCACCTGTGCATCCAGTTTCTGCAGAGGACAACACCCTGAGCACAGTGTGGCAAAGGGTGGCCACTGAGGACAGCTGTGCTGGGCTCCAACAGCCAGCATGACCTCTCTTCCACATAAAAAATAATAATAAAAAACCACCCAACTTTTCCCTTGAGAAATAGTTTGGGTCTGCCCAACACTGACACTCCAGAGCGGTGACAAGAAATGTCCATATATCAACGTCCTGTGCTGTAGATTTCATCTCATGCCAGTCTTCCTTAAGGGAGATGCTCTTCATCTTCATGCACAGAGGGGCTCACCAGCTTGGGGCTGGGCCTCAGATTCTCTGGGAGCTCATCACGAACAAGCCAGAGCACTCCTTGCATTTCCATGCTCCTTGGGGAACGTGCTTCTTTCCCGCAGCCAGGCCAGAGCATTTCAATGATGCAAGGATGACAACACACCCAGACACTGTTATGGCTATCTCTGCTCACAGTCACTTGCTTTCACAGAATCTTCCTTTCCAAGAAGATTGTCACCAAGTCCCTGCATCGCCCTGGTATAGTGCTGAGGCCCAGCAGCATTCCTAGGTAAAAGACCTGACCATGCTTACCATATGATCAACTCCACACGCCACATCCACCACCTCACCGGGTACAGTCACCTGGACGAAACACATGAGAGTGGGTTATTTATCAAGCTGGTACTTTGCACCTGATACTTACTATTTCTCATCCTCCTCCTGCTCAACATGCCAGCCAGTTTCACAGGGATTTGTACCAATACAAGTGCCAACTTAAAAGCACAGAAAGAGCAAGATTCAGCACCAGGCAGGCTTGTGCACTGAGCTGTGAAATATTCCTCTTTTTCCTTCACAGAGGCACATAAAGCTTTGGAAGGAGAAAGAAGAGCAGGCTCACTAGCAGACAGTGAGGAGATTGTAGCCTCAGCCCATCTGTTCAGCAGCAGAAGCAGCATGACTGACAGAGCATAATCTAGACATTAGGAAGAAGATCTGCCCAAGCACCATAGGGATTTGCCTCTTCTCTCATCAGCAAGAACTGGAACAAGGCAAAGGCTCAACTCAGCCTAAGGCAGTTTGTGCTCTGATGCTAAAAGACCAGCTCCTCACTCCTGAAGTTACACCTTATTCATTTAAAACTGACTTCAAACTTGAGGAAAGCAGAGTTTAAAAAAAGCAAGTTTTTCCTTAGAGCTAAGAGAGAGGACAGCAGCTAGTTCGAAGGCAGCAAGTCACAAACAAGGATCCCGGCACATTGCCACAGTACTGTCAGACAGGAGCTGGCTGTCTGAACGTAACTCCCAGTGTTCACATTTGGGCAAGTGAATTCAGAAATTCCACTCAGCTATAGCAGTGTGATTTTAGGCAAATGTTCCAGAGCTGGTCTGGTTTTGTTCATTTTTAAACAAAGAAGAAAGCATACTGCAGAAACACATTTACTGCAAGTTCAGTCACAAAGACAGGGACTCCAGGGTGGTCCAACTGATTGCCTCCCCCATCTCCTACTTGGCCTTCATGAAGACCAGGAACATCTGTTAGGCTGAATGTTGAACTCCAGAGCCAAAGACCCTTCTACATCCACTGCGTCTGGCTCTCAGAGCCATCTGGGAGGCAGCAGTGGAACTGGAAGCACTGTGAAACAGCTATGAACCCAGCTGAGTAAGGATCTCCTACTGTAACCTGACAGTCAGCCCAGTGACCCACCACCACAGGTAGGAAGGAAGCCCACCACTATGTGGACCTGGAGCCACTACAGATCAAAATGTTCACCTAATTTAGGTGAGTAATGATTTGGACAGATAACCAATACTGACGGTTTTCTTTGCAGCACATACAAAGAGAAGCGTAGATTAGAAGGGGAAGGAAGAGGCAGTAAGGGTAGCAGGCAGATGATGGTGGACAGGAAGGAGATGAGAACTGTTTAGATGTGGTGGCACAGCACCAGATGCTGTTTCAGGATTCGAAATCATTACTGGCATAGCAGACTAAAAGGTTTACTGAATACCTCCATCCCCAAGCAGGCTACACAAGGACCTCTGGAAAACAAAGCACCTCTACAGTCATCTTAGGCTTTCCCTTCTTTCAGAATTACTCAACAAAAAAACCACACAGCAAATGATGGTCCTTGCTCTCAGGATAACAAAAACTAGCCAAAGAATGTACTCTTGGCCTTAATACCACCATCCTTACTCTCCATGGGAAATACTGGTCTTCTTTTCTTCCAGTTCCCAGGCACCCTCTTAGATTCTTCCCCCACACAAACAGTTCTCCTCTGCCTACACAGGACAAAAAAAAAATAGAAAATAACTGAGTCATTAAAAAGGAAGAATTCTATTTGTGATGCTGGTAAATGTGGCTACAGTGTTTCTGGGAGTATACAGGGTTATACGAGCAGTATGACAGCTACTAAATTTACCTCAAGATACAACAAGAATGTACTTGTGTTTGGAGAAAATAATGCCTAATGAGCAGTAAAAGAAGCAAGTTCTGTGCACAAGTCTTTTTTTCCCCCTCTTACATCACTTGCTTTGGAATTTTATTTGATGAAAGAGTGCAGCAGCAGAAATTCCAAGGAATCATTTGTGAAGTGAATAATTTGTGCTGAAAGTTAAGACAACTGCAGCTGATCTGTATCAGCTATCAGCAGAGCAAATCCGGTAGGCAAGGCAGTGAGATCTGTTCCAAGCCATCACCTAGGGACTGCTTATTTGAGTGTCTGACAGAAGTAACCTTCTAATGACAGCTAGAGAAGAGCAAAAACTTGTGTTCAACAGAGTTGAGGAGTTATAAGCTCCAAAGGGAAACACACAGATCTCAGAAGTGTCTGAATCAGCTCCACAGCAGAGACAACCAAAACACAGTCTATAATATAAGCACAATTTAATCGGAACACCGTTTCTAACTCTTTCTCAATACCACGGGGAACCCACTTACAAGCACCCTGCAACCAAACTGACAGTGTCACACATACCACTTGCCCCAAAGGACCCAGCCCTGGCACTTTTCCCTGCTGGTGGCTGGATCTCTGAACTGCTGCCTGATGTTAAATGACTTTCAAATTTCAAATCCTTCAAAGGCTGGGAACCCACACAGGATGCACAGAGCACAGTATCATACCCTTTGCAGAATAAATGCTTTGGTCAGCCCGCCTCAGGCTGCTAACCCAGTTGGCCAGAAATGCCAAGAAACTCTGATACCTAGCTTCATTTAGACTCAGTTTTAGTTTGCTCATTTATCACATAAATTTCTTCTGCTGCTGAAGTGCAGCAGACTGACTCATTCTATACAGGGAAATAAAAAAAATCTGGATTTCCTATTTGAGAAAAGTTTTTTGTTTGTATTGGACAAATAACACTTTCTTAAAGCATAAGTTAGCACAAAACATATGCCAGAAACCATGCTGACACCTGTAAATGTGCTGTCTGGCTCCCTGCTGCTGCATTCCAGTGTGCTTTCAGTTTCAAGAAAGATGGGTGCACTTTTTGGGTTGTGGGGTTTTTGGCGGGTTTTTTGTTTGGTTGTGGGGTTTTTTGGTTGCTTTTTTCTTTTCTGCCAATAACATAGCAACATGACCTCTCCATGACAGTAGGATGAGAAACTTACTGGTAAGTGCCGCAAACTGGCCGAGTCCACAGCGAACATGAGCAACACGGATGTCCGGACTGAAGTCTGACCAGCCAAAAAGGCTGGGTGGGATCACCTCTGGCACTGCTGTCTCTATTAGGTTTGGTCCTTTCCCAAGAATTCCATATCCCCAGACAAAAACATTTCCCTCTTCTGTATTACAATAAGAACACATTCTGTAAGAAAGCCTGTGCTTGTGAAATTCATGCCATGACCAAGAGTTAATCAGAACCAAAGGGATATTATCCTTTCTTCCAGCTCAGTCTAACACTTTTTGATTATTTAAAATCTGCAAATAATGCATTCCCATCCAAATGCCTCATCTTTTTCCTAAGCTATGCAAGCAAATCAAGCCTCCCAGGCAAAACTTCCATGGGGGAATAGTGCCAACATAGGAGTGAGCTGGATAAAATACTTCAGCTTACTAACTGATGGGACAGAGGTTGAGAGTTCATTATCATGGCTTTCTCCTTTGACTCATGCCCAAACCAGCAGTTGGCTGTCATTCTGCCTTAAGCTGGGTGCCTGGGAAAGGCAGCAGTTGGACACCATAAGAAAGAGTAAGTTTCTCTGTCAGCTAGCTCTGTTCCCTTCATACTAGAAGCTCAAATGTCTGGTCATCACAATAACCCCATTATAAATATAAACACCTTCCTTAAGATAATCCTTCAAGAAAGTAATACAATCTCTTCCCTCATTCCTTCACGCAGCAACCCTCCAGCTATGCTCCCCAGCCACTGACAGTCCAAAGAACAGTCACTAACGACCTGCTGCACAGTTTCACTGTCCTCAGAACTCTCTACTTTCCATCCTAGCTCAATATTTATAAATGTCAGATTCATATGGAGTCTGAAGGGTTTTACTTTCTTTCAAGTGTTGCCTTACTTCCTCCCTATATCCATAGTCATTACAGGCCCATATGACCAGCAAAAGAGATCAGAAGAGCAAACAGCCGCCATGCTCTTGCTCTAGTCTGCAGAAGTGCTCACAAGAGCACACACTGGGAGCAGTGCTCTGCACTAGTGAAAACAACCTCTCTAGTACATTCTTAAATCACACGTTTCTCAGTCTCCCAGCTTTCCTCAACATACAGTATTTCCCTGTTTCCAGAAAACAAGACACTTGTTTCATAATGTTACAAACCACCTACTATGCGGCCTTGCACTAAAGTGAATGATTCTAGAAGTGAACTCACCTGTTAGCACAACATTGCCAGTCCCTCCACAGGCAGCCTCCTTTATCTTCCCAATGTTGAATGGCAAATGCCTGGGAACATTCACCTGTACAAGATTGCCGAAGGGTTATTAGAGACAAGGTAAACTGCAAACTAGACATACACTTTAACTTGTTCTCTAGTTCTGGTTACAGCTTACATACATTGGATTCCTGATACAACCTTTATTGCCTGAATAACAAAATGAGTTGCATGTCCCAAAATTTGAAAAAAAACTACATGAAATTCATTAAGGTAAGGACAAGGTGAAAAAAACTTACCTACTCGAAAGCTTACATGCACGGCAACAAGGATGGGAATGACTAATATCTGCTTCTTAACCCTGGCTTTTAGAGTCAGACACAATGGGGAAGTCAATAAGTGAGCATGTCTTCAAGTTTTCACGCTGGATTAGATCACTAAAATTCAGTCTAAAAATCAGTTTGCAGTGGCATTTTTTAACATACTAGGGAAAAATCACTTGAAGGAAATTGCACTTATTTGGTACAGTCCAACACAACAGATACATACACAGCTTGATAAACGTAAAGAGCGATCTTCAATTTCACAGCTCTGCCATTCTACACTTTGGACTGCATCTATATTTTAACTAAGACTCATTTTTGGCAAACATGTCATTCATCCATTTCAGATGCCACTGACCTCCATCACACACCCAGCCAGGAAAACTGCTACACTGCATAACCTGATCATTGTCCTCAGGCCTTATGGGTCTCAGCATTTACATTAAGGTTACATCAGGAGAGGCACAGGAAACAAAGCTTTCTAAAATTTTGCTAGAGCTATTTTAATACAATTGTCTGCTTTCTGCCTTCTGCCAAGAATAGTCTGACTATTGATTAATTTCCTGACTCCATTTCCTAAAGCAGCTGTAACATGAGACCAAGTGCTTAATTACCTCAGTAGTACAATGCCTAGTGTGAAGTCAGTACTCTACCAGTGCCCCATCTAAGTTTGCTCAAAAAAACCCTTTTATCTGTGAGACACTGGAATTTGTTTAGGACTCAAGTTATGAACCCATTAAGGATGTCCATGAAAAATTCAAAAGCATTTTGGTTGACTGGAAGGGACTTCCAAGGGCCATCTGGACTAGCACTATGCTCAAAGTAGGACCACTTGAAATCCTAGATTAGCCAGCGAAAAACTAATTCCTGTCCTGAAGGTAGCCAAACACTTGAGCTGGGTCTCAATTTGGTGCAAAGTCCATGGGAGGGAGAAAGAAGAACATGGGGTTCTTAAACTAACAAACTCGGGTGAGGTGACATAAACCTTTGCCTATCAAAGCAGGGAAACATACTACCCCCTAACGCTACACAAACGTGTCAGGTTGGTTTTGTAAGCTTAGGTAAAAGCAGCCTGCTAATGTTGTTTGTATCTGCTGTCAAAAGAACCCAGAACAGGGAGAAGCATGTAATTTTTAACTCTGTGCACAGCAGCTGAACTGAAACATATAAAAACACACCCTCAGGTCAACTGACCTGTGTTGTTTCTGTGACAGATGCCAATTGCAAGTATTCTGAATTTCCCCAACCAAAGACATCTCCTTCATCTGAAACAGCCAGACAACAGTCCCCATAGGAAGAGACCTGGATAATGTTGACTCCAGCAATGTCACCATGCAACTTAGTAGGAACACTGGTGATGTTATAGTGCCCCAGACCTGAAAGGAAAAAAGTAGATTATGAAGAATTTGTTTCCAGACACACTTTTAATACCTGCATAGGACCACTTCTGTCATGTTATAACAAAATCACCCTTCCTCTGAAATCTTTCTGTCCATACTGCCTAATTACCAGATGCAACAGACAAGCAGCAACAAACACCACTTCCACTAGCCAAAGCCACCTCTCTGGAGTACACGACTTTATACAATCACATCCTGAAGAGTCTCATATCTCTTGTCTGCATGGACCAAAGTGTTTGAAGAACAATAACCAAGCCAGGCAGATATCTCAACAGAGATGAAGTTCCACAAACTGGCTGCATCCTGTCTTCTGTAAGGAGAGCCATGAGTGACAGCACATTGCCATCAGTTAGACAACAGCAGGGGAAATGGCAAAAGAGGCTGGGAAGCAAATCCTTTACATGACAAATTACTGCCTGGAAAAGAGACCAGAATGTAGATGACAGAAAGCTGGGTTACAGTACATTGGTACAAAAGAATCATGGGAAGAACTCAGCTTTGGGAGCAGCAAAAGGAATAAACAGTAGGAATGACTGTGAGGAGGAAGTTCTCCACAGCAAAAACCACCACAAAAAGGGCCTGCCCAAGGATCCCATGCAGCAGTGTTGGGGTTTTAGGAGATTTTCTTTTTGTGTGTGTGTGTTCTTTTCTTTTCCTCTCAAAGAATTTTCCCCCATGTTAAGGCACATTACTGGGTACTTAAGAGAAACAAAAAGACCTAGCTAGCCACAAGGGAGGGGCCCAGTTGTCCCTTTTGTCTTGGTGGTGTCTTCTCAGGNTTGTTTTGCTTTGCTTTGTTGTACATACATATATATATATATATATATATATATATATATCTCAGCAAAGACCTGTTATTCCTATTTCTCATATCCTTGCCTGAAAGCCCCTCAATTTCAAAATTGTAATAGTTCGGGAGGAAGGGGGTTACATTTTTCCATCCCGGGGTGGGAGGGGGACTCCTGTCTTCCTTAGTAGACACCTGTCCAAACCAGGACAAGCAGCTACCAAAGGGCTCATCAGTTCAAAAGAGCAGAACAGACCCTGAAAAAAGAAGCAGGAAGGCAAATCCGCCACCAAACGTAGGAGCAAAGCTGCCGAGGTCACTTCCACATTCCCTCAGAAGTTTTAAACAGCAGATACACTCTCCTCCGAATGCATACTTCGATTGCCAGGGCGGCATCCTAAAGATCTTCAAAAACTGAACTGGATTGTCTCAGTTTGGTTACACAAGAGTACTGAAAACATCTACACACGTGGGAACATAGGAGCCCCTTTCTATCCACACATGCATGACAAACACACATCACAACTTCTCAGTTAGGACAGCTTACTATATGCATAAATTCCCTGAAAAGCAAGCTGAGCTGAGTTCCTACCTGTTTGTCCATCAGCTCCCCATCCACACGCATAGACTGTACCTTTCTTGGTTCTAAACAGACTGTGATCCTGCCCACACACAACCTGCACACAAACAAAATGTCAGAGCTAGTCAGAAAAGGCCACATATTCAGACTCGATTTAGTGAAGCATTACCAGCAGATAAACTGAGCAATGAACCTCTATGATGCCCATCAGTTCAGATTTTGACCTTTCTCTCCTCATCAAATGCCTCTACAGAAAGAGAAGGCTAAGAACCACAAGATACAACACAGAAAACAGCAGAATTTTCTTTATGGAAAGTGCTGCTACAGTCAATTTGTTCTAAGATCCAAAACAAGGAAAGAAAGCTCGATTCAACAGTACAACACAATAAAACAGAAAAGAGTAAGAGCTCTCCCTTCACAGGATGCTAACCACATGATTCTTGATGCCAGCTACAAACTGCTATGGATTCTTTGCCATGTAAGTGCTCTAGGCACACAGCCGTTGTCAAATCTACATTTATGTTGAACTAGCCATCATGTCTGCCACAGGCTTGGCATGAATTGAAGCAAAGCAAAAAGCCATTCAAAAGCAGACATTAAAAATTAACCAAAGATTAAAGGGATTTAATCAACAAGGTAAGAGAGTGAATACCAGTATTAAGCACATAACTGCTGTTATCAAAGTACAAACAGGCACCAAGCATTCAACCCCCCCCTGAAAAAAAACTAAAACCATGAAAAGTCCAAACAGAAGTTTACAAGCCTAATTCAAAACAGTTTCTGTATGAATCACAGCAGAGTCTCATCAGGTGGACATAAATGAATGACCCTTCCTTGGAACAGGAGCATTGTGTGCCCACAGAGTATGGCTACAGGGGCACAGACATACCAAGAAACTGCTCCTTTGCCTGGGAATACTGCACCCACGGCAGGTGTTTCTGCTGCCCTGCAGTCCCTTGCTCTCCTAGGAACCTGACCTAGAGAAATGCTGGGTAGTCTAAGTGGATGGTTTCACAGCTCATTTTTGAAAAGGCAAAGACAAAATTCAAACTCCTAAGTTATATAAAAGTGACAAAGGGGAACAAGAAATCATGACAGTGTCATGGGGTGACTGTATGCTGTTATATCCCCCATCACCGGTGTATGCCCAGACCATGATTTCTGTGCCTTTAAATGGAGCCCGAGAGAGAGGAGAGGAAAAGAAACAGTTTGGTGCTTCAAGGACATAGAGATTAGGGGGGGTTGTTGCTGCTGAGAAGCAGGGAAGCACTCTTTCATTTTTTCTCGGCTCTGCTTCTTCTTTGGAGAGAGACGGAAAGGGATTTTTCTTCCTTTTTCCCTGGGACTTTGGGGTTTTTTTCCTTTCCTTCTGGACTTGTTCAGAACATCAGAACTCCACCAGGTGACTTTCCATCGGCTTTAGGGGGGGGCCCCCACTCCGATCCGGCTCTTTGGGAGAGTGACCACACCCACAGAAGGACTTTAAAATCTTTCAGGTTTCTCTCCACAGCGAGATTTAGCATTACTATCCTTTACCTGTGTATTTGTTAAATAAATAGTTTTATCTCTTTCACTTTCCTTTGAGGAAATAAGTTAATTTTTTCCCGAACCTGGTGGGGGGAGGAGTGTTTTGTAACCTATCCTCTCTCCCGGAGGATATATTTCTAAATTTGGCTAAAGCAGCGCAGACAGGAAGAGAGTAGTGGAGTGGAGACCCCAGAAATGGACGCATTACTCTGAATGTGGCTGAGCAGAAAGGAAGAATCATCTCCTTGACCTGCAGGCAACACTCCTCCAAATGCAGCTCAGGGTATCATTAGCCTTCTCTACAGCAAGGGCACATTGCTGAGTCATGGTCAACCTGGTGTACCCTAGGGCCTTTTCGGCACAGCTGCCTCCCAGAAAGTCACCCCTAGCCCATGGTGGTCTGAAATCGCTCTTCACCAGCAACAGGACTTGGCCCTTTCCACTGCTGAACTTGATGGAAGTTCATGCAGGCCCATTCTTCCAGCCTCTGGATGGCAGCATGACCCACTGGTTTATCAGTCACTCCAAGAGTTTTATGTCATCTGCTGAGAGAACACTCTGTGACCCAGATCACTAGTAAAAATGTAAACAGGATTGGACCTCAGGCCCTCAGGGTACAGCACTTGTTACTGGTTTCAACTCGGCTTCGAGCCAATGACTGCCACCCTCTGAGCTCAACTGTTCAGCTGGTTTTCAATTCATTTTCAGGACTGAGTTCAGATGATCCTCTTACCTGGACAACTCTGCTGTCAAATTCCTTCAGCTGATGAATGAGATGGCTTCCACTGGACATCAAACAACCACCAAGAAGAGAAAAGGCAACACAGAAGATTTCAGAAGACTACAACTGAAAAACACAAAGGTAACCTGCCTCTACTGAAAGCCACTTTATTATCACAAGTAGAGAAATTTGTTTGCATGTAGTTTCACTGCAAAATACCTGCACGAAGAAGGAAAGTAATTCTCCGTTCTCTTATTTAAGAGGTTAAGGACTGCCACTCTTTAAATATAAGCTCTTATGAGAATTGAGGGTAGGAGCAACCCACAAAGACAGTCCCTAGTCTAGAACGAGCAGAGACACTAGGTAATACTGTAGTACCCATATAAACACTACACTTTAACTAGAGATAAACCAGATATCCCAGAGTACAGTGTAGTACGAACATCCCTGCCATTTTTTCACAATAGCAGGAATTATGAACAATCCAATGACTGACTTCCAGTACCAAGACTAACAAAAAGTACCTAATTACAGCTATTTTCTCAAACTTTACAGACCAAGTGTTGTAGACTACAGACAGAGCAATGAACAAGGTTTTATTTTGGTCCTGCTAAGGAATCAGAAACTCAACATACTGCCACTGTTCACTTAATCTATCATACAGAGCACTTTGAGCATATGCTTTGGTGCGACCCACAAAAAACCCAATGAAGGAAAAGCACTACAGACTCAGAGGCAGTTACAGCAGAGACTTAACAACAGGATGCCTCTTTCCTAATTAAATGGCACTTCTAACACCCTCAGGAAATGCACTCTGAGCAGCTAAAGGGAGGAAGCCCAACTACTAACACCAATTACCTCAAGCAATTTATGAAGGCTGGGTTCTCTCATCATGCCCTGCAAGAACTGTCCCATGTTGACATTCCTTCGTCTCTTGTGAATATGGTCAGCAGAGTGCTAGTGCCCAGCCTGGATTCAAAGCCAGGCTGCTTGTATGATGCCTGCAGCATAAAAGCCTGTTCTCAGACTCCTCAATCTTAAATGGCATGCTTATACTACCAGACCTTTTCCACCCTCAGGCTTTTCTGCAGGGTTGTTTTCATGCAATTATGTTTTGAACATTAACAAAGTTCAGGATCATTGAATTCTCACCTGTAAATTTCATCTTCAACAACCTTCCGGCCACACTGTCCGTAAGAATTGTTTCCCATTGTGAAAACTGAAAAACAACGATAAAACACACTAGTCTTATTACTGCCCAATCCCCTGAAAGCCTCTTTTCAGGTCCACAAAATATTTTCAGGTGGTTCTAAGTCTGAAAGGTGGAGCATAGCAATGTAAAAATTGGCATAAGCTTTTTTCAAATTAAGTCCACTCGAATTAAAGTGACTGAATCCATTTTCACCAACAACACCCAGCAGCGTTGTTGCAGGCACAGCAGCAGTACCTGCAGCTCAATGTCTGTCAGGAACTGCCTAGTTCATCCTGCCATTGTCAAGGAGACTCAGAAACAGATCAGCAATCTCACAGGAGTGCAAATCAACCAACCAACCAGCTCACCCACTAAGAAGCTGCACTGGATCACCTGGTGCAGCACTGAAGCCACTGCACCAGAGAGTTCCCAGAAATGTGGAGAGACAATTCACGAACAGAATCTTCTCTATAAAGGACAATTAATTCATTGTTTTTATAAACACAGCACTCTGGGGCTTCAAGTGGAAGCAATACAGGAGTACTGGCATAGTAACCCAAATCTGTGTTCAAAAGCACATCTGAGTGAACAAGACAAACCAGCTGCACTCAGCCAGGCCTGGGGCTAAAGAAAGAAACCTTGTAGTAAAAAAGCTCCCAACACATTTACAACTTGAGCCAAGTAGAGCTCATGGCTCTCCCTCGCCGAAGTAATCCCACAAAGGCCAACAGGTGCCTGCATGCCATTTATAGTGCAGACAGCTCACCTGGGATCTAGCTCTAAAAGACAGAAGACAATTTTTTTCAAGCTTTTAGTAAAAGCATAGCCAGGCATCCCTTGACATCATCAGCACAAGCGACACTGTACCTCCTTCACTGTCTGTTAGGACCAGGGAATGGGCTCTCCCACAGGACACCTGCAAGACTCGAGTTTGCTGCGGTTTCTCCAGTGGTAATGGAATTGGAGATGGTTCCAAGACATATTCATAGCCCTTAGCTTAAGAAAGAGAGAACAACTTTAAGTCAGTAGCTTCCACAAAGTAAATTCAACATATATTGTTGATCCTGTTGTACAGTCACACACTCACTTTTGCTTTGTTACAAAAGGAGATGCATTTTAGAAAGCCAAGAAACTAACCAAAGAGGCTGACAGGGATTTATCACAGAGGGAGGGAGAAGGTGAAAGCCACGGAGATAGCTGAAGCAAATAATCAATGCCTAAACAAAGTCCACCATACCTAGAGGGTGAATGTTATTAAGGCTTCAGGTGGCAGAACTGTGAAACTGAGGCTTTCATCCACATATTAAAACACTTTGGTGAATACAGCTGGATTGCTAGAGCTTAACATCATGCACAAGCATTCTGTGCAACTGGGGATATTACAAACAAGGTACTGGGATATTACAAACAAGGTACTGTTTGTAATAATCACAAAAATGTATCAGGAAAAGTGAACAAAAAATCTTACTGCTTTGTATTTAAAGAACAGTAGATAACAGGCACTTACAGAAATAAGGAATGCAAGAAAGACTAGCTAGGCTAGGTCCATAGGGAATAAGACATCTAACATTTATGAAAAATGACATGCTGTACTTTAAAAAGACTTAGCAATTTAAAGAACATTTTATCAGTTACAGTCAACTGGGGCGGTGTGGGGCGGATGAACAGTAAAACATACATCAATACTAGGGAAAAGTTCAAGGCGCGATAAAAAGCCTTGCTATCAATGTCACTGTAATAAGTGAAATCAAATCCCAGAGGACCCAAAGCAGTATTGCACACAGGCAGCAGTGCTTTAGTGCCTTCAATTAAAAAAAAAAACTTAAAAACAAAAACAAACAAACAAAAAAAAAACCCCAAAAAACACCCCAAAACCAAAACCAAAAAAACCCCCCGCCCACACAAAAAACCCACCCAAAATTTAAAAAAGAATTTAAAATTTAAGAAGTCTACACATGGTCTTCTGCAGTAAGATACCACCAGATGTGAGGCCAGGCAGCTTGCCAAGGGTGGGCATCTGCCATGCAATAGAGCAGGAGCTTAAAGGCAGCCAATTCTCTATCTGTCTAGAGATACTTGGAAGTCACAAAGCAAAAAAACCTTTTCCTCTCTCTGTTCCCTCCAGCAGAAAGACACAATCTACTGGGATCTGTAGTAACCACCGACAGCTGAGGGGATTTGGAGAAAAAAAACGGCGAGGTGGCTAAGGAACATGGGGGTGAGCGTGAAATGTTAGTAGTTTAGACACAACCATCTAAAAAGTCAGAAGGCTGCAAATTCCCTTGGAAATGAAGCTTCTACAGCAACACAGTGTTGGAAGCAGCAGGCACCAAAGTCTGTAAAATAGCAATGAGCGATACATCTCAAAAGAAAACCTGTCTGGGGGACATTAAACATGGAGCAGTAGCAACCCCATGATCTTCACATTTTCAACCGATCTTGCCAAACACACTCTCTTACTTAACACAGCTTGAACTGCAAAACTATTTAACCTATTTCTGGATTCTGTGACAAAAATAATCTCCAGGTCAGATGAAAAACAAGGTAATTACAAGACACTCCTGAGACATCAGCACAAACAGAATTTTCACCAAGAGCTGAAACCTTTAACAGCAGAAGTGAGCAGAAGCTTCTGCAGCCCTTGCATTTTGCAGCCGCTGTTTAAGCACATGCTGTGTGTAGGCATTCTTAGGGACCTACCCAGTGTGCCAGCACAAAGCAGCACCATTCAAACCTCAACAAGCTGCACTGCAGTTGAAATTTTCTTTTGCTTCTCAACAAAGTTTAATCTTTTGCCCATACCAGACACACCCTACCTTCATGGATTTACACTCTTACACACCATAATGAGAAAAACTGCTTTTATCCTGATTTTCCTCAACTGTTTGTGGAGGAATGTCTATAGAGTCAGGAATGTTTCTACGAGGAAAGTTTCTGGTTTTCCTATCTGTCTTTGGTGGAAGGTGGCAACGTTCTGCAGAGAAATCATCATCTTAAATGAGTTTGAGAGCCTGGTGTTAAGATAAAATGACTGAAAAACATGTTCTTCCTTCAAAATACAACTTGCTATTAAAATAATTTTAAAAGAAACCCTACAGCTTCACAAAACCCACACTGATTGTATAAAGAAAAAAAACTAACGGGTGGGAAGGAGGACTAAAGAACTTTAGTTTTTAAGTGGAAAGGCAGCAAAAGTGAGCAAACCACCCTGCCAAAATAATTTTATTAACTAGACTGTGTCTACTATAGAACTATAGATTCAAAGCCACACATTAACCAACATCACACTCTGCAGAATAAACAGCTACATATTCCTGTTTGGATGAAACTGGTAAGTGCAGTGTACAGAACAGAGGCACACGTTGACCAGTTACAAAGCACACAAAAACACAGACAAATTTCAAAAAAAGACCTGTTTAAAAAAATAAAGCACAGCCTGGGACTGCATCAAAGCCTCCCATGTTTTTTACACTTCCAAACACATGAAGTTTCCTGCGCCACAGGCATACTGCAGTGCCAATCTGTAAGTCTTTAAAACATTTAAATCCTTACTTTGATCCCTTCTGCTTCTCTGGAATCCAAGCTGGGAATCCTTGTTGAGCCCCATGCCCCACACTTTGGTGATGTCTCTGGTATTAGAAGCCAGCAGTGTGAATCCATAACCGCAGGCAGCAGAGGATATCTTTGAAGACAGACAAAACCCACACTATGCAGTTATAAACTGTAGTTTAGAAAAACAAGTTTCACTCCATGCTATTTGTTCATCAGCATTCATTCTTCATTAAGCTACATTCACATGTGGCCCAAATTCAAGACATATATGATCTTGCAAAATTATCAGAAACAGTCTTCTATGATAAGCAGAATGGTGAAAACTCAGATCCAAACTTTTTGCCTTACAGTTTTGGTTTTCTGTGTGTATATCTTTATTTTTGCATTATCTTGGACCCATTCAACACCACAGAAAGCCCTCTTTGCCGACCTTCAACCACAGATTAAAAAAAATCCAAAACCAAACACAGAAAAATATAGAGATATTAAGAGAACAACATGTTTTACTCCTTTTGACCAAAAAAAAATGTCCAGAATAAGAGCCACCTGAGGAGCAACGGTGGTCACTTGGTTTGTTCAGCCTGGAGAAATGGGAGACTGAGGTCATAACTCACTGTGGCCTGCAGCTCCTCCCGAGAGGCAGTAGAGAAGCAGCTCCAATCGCTGCTCTGGGACCAGGGAGAGGACCCGAGGGAACCGCAGGAGCTGTGCCAGGGAAGGTTTAGACTAGATATCAGGGAAAGGTTCTTCCCCTAGACGGTGGTCGGGCACTGAGCAGACTCCCCAGAGAATGGGCACGGCCCCAAGGCCTCAAGGAGCGTTTGGACAACTCTCTCAGGTGCAGGGTGGGATCACTGGGGTGTTCTGCGCAGGGCCAGGAGTTGGACTCCATGATCCTTCTGGGTCCCTTCCAACACAAGATATTCTATGAATGCTCTGACTCTCTCTGCACTAGACAGCAGAACACGCGTGAAACATGTAGGCAAAAAAACCCACATGATTTTCAACACAAGCTTCCCATCTGTCAGGCGCGAGCAGCCACGGAGTCACTGAAAGAGGCCCATTTTAAGCGGCAAATGCTCTTCACACCCTGGCTCTCTAACGCCCCTGACAAAATTAAAAATACGTATTTTCTAAACTATATGCTGCTGCAGTTAAAACAGTAATCATCCCAAGCAATACCACTATATCGATAAAAAACAATCAATCACGGCAAAGCTTTTAAACCCGATCCCGTAACGCCGTTTTCGGCTGTGCTATGCCCTGAGCAGGCTCCGGAGGCCAGGCAGGGAAGTGTTGGCCGGCCGGATCGGGCCCACCTTCTCCTCTGTCTCGAGGTGGTACGGCGTGGGTTGGATGCGCCGCGGCTTCTTCCAACCCGCGTCCGGCCTCACGAAACTGGGGACGCCGAGGGCGCCCGAGTAGCTGAAGCCCCACACGAACACGCGGTCCTTGCGCCTGGCCGCCTTCCCCGCGTACTGGAACACCGGAGCGGCTTCCTCGGCCTCCCGCAGCTGGCGGGTGCTGGGCGGCCCCGCCGCCACGCCCAGGCCCCTACGGAGCAGTCGCCGCGCCACCCCGGCCATAGCTTCCCTCAGGCCACCGCCATCCTGCCTCTCTCTCACACGCGGGCCCGCGCAGCGTCACCGCCCCTGCGCGCACGCGCCCGGCTGCGGCGTCGCAGCGCCCTTCTCTTAAAGGGGCTACCACCTCCCTCTGAAAAGGAAGCGTCCGCACTCGCCCAGACCCTGAGCTACACCTGAACCTACAGCCAGACCTGAACCTGCAGCCAGGCCCAAACTCTAATCTAAACCTACACCCAGACCTAGACCTAAGTCTAAACACACTCCCAGACCCTAATATGGATTTAGACCCAGACCCAAACCAACGTCAGGAAAATTAATCCAGAAACACCAGAGGTTTATGTCCAAAAAGGAAACAGAGGAGTCCTGTAACTTTATGCGAATAAAGGGAGAGGCCATGGCGGATTTCCCGTGGGGGTCTCTCAAGTTGTTGGAGGATGCAGCCTCCTTTTTATCCTAATTTCCCGGCTGCATTTCTCTCTCTCTTTCTCCATTGGCTAAAGTACTTGAGAGGTACAGACTTTCCGAATCACCTAATACAGACCCCCTTTCTAATGTGTACCCCCCCTTTCTTCTTCCTTGTGTCTCTGTTCTTTTTCTCTAGGTCCAGGGATTTAGCATGGCCTTGAGTGAGTAACTGTCTGTGTCAATTAGTGAATTCCTATGGAATTTATGGTTCCTCCCATTGCTTCTTTCACCTCTCAGTATCTGGCTGTATCTACCAGCAGGCCCACAGTTTGTTTGTAAAGACATTTCTTTCTCATTTCTTTCACCAAGATCAAAACTCAAACTCAGGCCCAAATCTACATGTAGACCCAGACCCATCCCAAACTCAAACTGAGATCATACCCAAATGCAGCCCCGTCTAGCATAGTGATGACAGGGCTGGCTGTGGTGGCAACCAAATTCTGCCACCACACTCCCTGTGTGAGGCAGCCCTTTCTCAACATCAAGCCCTCACTTTCCTCTTGAGGGAGCCAAGTAACCACCTTCCAGGAGGAAGCTGCCGTCCTTTCATCCCCCCCAACTAAATTTCATCACTGCCAGCATCTTTTGCAAGAGCCCTGGCCCAATATCTGCCCAGGAAAAACACCTTTCCTGCTGCCATGCCCACACCGCTCCTCAGAGTCTATCAAGTGTCTCTCCTTTATTGATGAAAACCACAAAAATAATTCAAAATACAAAGAGGTGATAGAAGAGCATTAGAGATAAGGACTCTTGGTGGCTGTAAGGAGCTGGTAGAGCAGGGCTGGTCCCTCCTCATAGTGCCATCAGGTCACCTTGGGCTGACTGTGATGGAGGATGAGGATGGGTGCTGCGCTGGGACGATTTGTCCAGCAGCCTCCCTGGCCTGTGGTGGCTGCCAGAACCACCTGGATCCCTGGTCTGGCTCCGAGCCCTAGCTGCGCAGGAGCTGGAGGAGGTGAAGCATTGGGTGGCTGGTGTGGGGGCTCACAGGATCCTCACAGGATCTTCCTCCGTGTGCTCTCAGTGCAGCGGTTCAGGATAAGGTCTTTGCTGGGACGGGGAGGAACAGCAGGCTGAGCTTTGGGCTTGTTGCTCTCTGGCTCATTTTTCTCAACTGCAAGTAAAGAAGATGTACCAGATGGGTCAGAGCTCTCCACCACACACCACCCTCATGAACATTCAGCAGCTTCTTACATAATGGCCACCAAAGCTCCTGCCTCTCCTCCTGTCCCTGCTGTGCGTAATGGTCTTCATGTAGGTTATGGTTTCAGGATGAGCCCACCAGTGCCCAGCTGGGAACTCTGCTCAGGCTGCAGCCAGTCTTTAGGAATGCAGTGGTCACGCCCATCTTGAGGTCTGCCCATCTTTAGGTCTGGGAAGGTCATGGGTACTGCATGGGGACTACCAGATCTAAAGGGTATACCCCAATGTCTACCTCTCTCCTCCGTCATGAAGAGAGGCTTTTTACAAGGACCTGAACTGGCAGGACAAGGGGGAATGGCTTCACATTGACAGAGGCCAGGGTTAGATTAAATATTAGGAAAAAATTCTTTCCTGGGAAGGTAGTGAGGCAGTGGTTGCCCAAAGAAACTGTGGCTGCCCTGTGCCTGGGAGTGTTCAAGGCTAGGCTGGATGAAGCTTGGAGCAACCTGATCAAGTGGAAGCTTGGAACAAATTGGTCTTTAAGGTCCCTTCCTACCAAAACCAAATTCTGTAATTCTATGATTCTTCATGCAACACTTTCTTCTGGGGGCTCTGCTGACACCTAACATGCATGGCAATTGCAATGGTAATGGCAGCATGGGGGAGGTTAGGTGCACAAAGGAAAGCACAGGTCCCAAATATGGGCCAACCTCCTTCCAGGACCATATTCTACTCTGTCTCACCTATAGCCACGGGTAAGAAACCTCTTTTAAAGAAACGTTTCCCTATGCAGACTTTCCCCATAGGAAAGGGGGAGATGGGCGCGTGGTGTGACCTCAGTGTGCCATCCTGCTCCAGCTGCCAGCACTGGTAGGGGGCATGGGCCATGCCTGGAGAATTCCAGTTCCACTGAGACTTACTGATAACACTGGTCTTGTTCTGGGAATTTCCCCGCATGTTCTGCTGGTTCTGGATGTACTTCTTGCTGTTCCTCCTATAGGTCTCCTGGCTGATCTGCTTCCGGCCCTGCTTGTGGATGCTCTTCACATTTCGGATGGTGGATCTGCGAGGAATGAGAAACAAAACTTTCAGTTTTCATGCTGGCAGCTCTCACACTACACACTTCTTTCCCCACACTTCCTCCTCTGCTTCACCCAAACCCCAATTTCTGCTTTTGGATTTTGCCTGGTAGATGCCAGCTTTTGAGGGCAGCCATCAGTGAGACACAATGTACAACATGTTCAGAGGCAGCTGGATGGTGCTTTGGAAGCAAACACTGATGGGTGAACCCTGAGTACAAGTCTGGAAAGTAATGATAGGGATGGTGAGGAAGATTGGACTTAAGACTGGAAGGATGAGATGGGCATGAGGTTTATCCAAGAAAGCCCCAGAAATGATCTATAGCTCTTTGATGAATGAACATACAACACCTATCCTGGCTACAAAACTGAGGTCCCTGGTGTGGGGTTTGGCATGGCTCCCTGATGCTCAAGGGTCAGATACAGGGGAATGGAATATGGGGCATGTGTCAGCGTGCACTTGGATGTGCAGTGTTGAACCCATAGGAGAGAAACTACTGAGAGAAGTGAAAGGCTGAGCAATATGGGATTGCTACAGGGGAACCCCCAGCATTGGGGATCGTCCCCAGGCAGGCATATGGAGGCCCCTGCTTTGCCTTCAGTACCATGGCAGGAGTGAGGTGGTTCCTGATGTCCACCCCATGGCATTGTCCTCCTGCTCTTCTCAAAGAAATGTGTCTCTCTGCCTTCAGCTCCTTCCTGGTCTGAGCACATACTCAGTGTCATAGCAAAGCTCTTGCCCGTAACAGCAGGTAATGGCAACCTTTGCAACAGGGCTTGGCCTGGCTGCCAGTGCCACGGAGGCAGCAGTCACCATGGCAGGGGGACAAGCCACTGTTCTCAGAACAGGCCACCTCATCTCCCCCAAGGCTATCAGCAACCATCACTGTGTTCAAATAGGTGGATGTGGACTATTTTACACTGTCTCGCACACAATCCATGCTCCAGCAAAATTGGATTTGGAGAGATTTTATAGCAGGCCTGATGTGTCTTCTTGGAGAAAAAAAGAGCAGCAAGATCTTTTGAGCCATTCTCTTTGCATCGGAATTCATGAGTTATTATTGCTTATTATCTTTTTAATCAAAATAAAAGCCCTTACATTAACTCAAACTTACATTAACTTCCATTAGATTAGGCCACTTGGCAGCTCCATTTAGTCAAATCTCTCCTTGCCTCTGAAAGATTCAGTGCACACACTTAGGAAATAAGAAAATGGCCAAGTTGAAAATTAAACAGGATTAGCCCAGAAAAGAAACTTTGCAGGAGTTTCTGCAAAGGAGAAATACACCTGATAGAAGGACCTGTTGGAGCAAGGATCATGGGGCCCTGCATCAGCAATGCTGAGGTGCCTGTGGGAGTTGGAGAGCACAGAGCTGGCGGAAGGACAGTCCTGGTCTGTCTTTGCCCTGTTTACATTTCGCCAGGCAGCTCCTCATTGACAGGGCAACCAGGTGACACCACAACACCCTGTCTGATTTCATTTCATCTTTCTCAAGGAAGAGGGAGATGGTCTTCTGCCCTCTACCCGGAGCTTCTCCTACCTCCGCGGAGGAGCACTCCGGTTCCTCTGCTCACTCTTCACAGAGGTGTTCACCTCCCCAGCTTTCTGCAGGTACATGGAGGGGTAATAACCGGTGGTTTCATCCTTCCTGCAGTGCAACACAAAACAACATCAGTTGCAGCTGTGACTCTGCAACCACCTCCACAGTCCAGGAGAGAGATTTGATCATTCTTGTGGGTGGTCACAGAATTCTAGAATGGATTGTTTGGAAGGGACCTTAAAGGACCTCATTCCAACCTGCTGCCACAGGCAGGGACACCTTCCCCTAGAACAGGTTGTTCCAAGCCCTGTCCAACCTGGCCTTCAACTCTTCCAACTCAGGACATTCCATGATTCATGGTTCATGCATGTTCCCCACTGGTGCCATGTGGGTTACACCTTATGTTCCTTGCAGGTGGGATGAAAGTTGAGGTTTTGCAAAGCAAAATGTGCCAGAACAATTAGAGGCAAAATAACACGTGCTTTCTTTTCCATCTGCCTCCTTCTTAGATATTTCTGAAGCCCTCAGCAGAGGAATCTCCAGCTGCAATGCTTAATATTTGGCAAAGAACAGGCTGTGAGAAGCAGCCCTGCAAAAGGAAGTGCTGGGCAGTGGCACCAAAGAGGCCTGGCTTTCAGGGCCCTGATGTGGAGAACCAGGGTTCCTCCCTTCCCTCTGCCTGAATGCTGCTTGCCGGACCTGTTCTTCACATCTCTCACCTGATGACCCACCAGCCATCAAGAAGCTTGTGGATGACTTCAATGGTATCGCCCTCCTTGAGGGTCAGCTCATCCTCTTCCAGAGCAGTGTAGCTTTTCCAGACCATGTATGCCTCACCTACACACGAAATGGGGATGGTGGATCATGTGCTGACACCCCAGGGATGGGGGCTCAACCTCCCCAGCCACTGAGAAGAGGAGGTATCAGAGCATTAGGAGGCACCCTATATTTTAGGCAAGACTCAGGGTGCTTCAGGTTTGGATTCAGACTTCCCTCAGTCTTGTCATTGCCCATGGCTCATCCCAGCCCCTTCGCCATCTCTCCAGAAGAAAGTTTTTAGGTGCAAGCAGAAGAAGTGCACCTGTCTCTGCTGGAAAATGTGTTCAGAATTCAGGTGGTGAAATAAGGTGGAAGAAAGCGTTGTGCTAATAGAGTCTGTTCTAGTGTTGTGAAACACACAAAGCTGAAGCCTGTTGAGCAATTGGCACAAGTCTGCAGGATCCTCCCTCTGCTCCACGTGATAAAGCCCTGCTGTCATGGCAGGGCGGTGCAGGGGGTAGGGAGCAGGGCTGGGCCGTCACAAGGACAGCACAGAGGCAAAGAGCTTGAGAACTCCTGCACCTGATTTGGATGCTGTACTGTGCCATTCTGCTAACACAGCACCTCAGCCTTCACCTAGCCAGCTCAGCACGGCCACTAGGTAAAAATGCACATCTGTGATCAGCCAAAATACAAATCTAATGCTGAGCTGCAGGTCATGGGAAGCTCCCAGTGTTGACACTAAGGCACCAAGCCATGAGATTTATCCCTCCTGGCAGTTGCTACAGCAGCATCTCCCTGCCCAGTGATCCTGCTCAGTCTGAATTGCCCAGCTTTGTAGTGAGCCATCTCAGTGGAGAGCTGCAGCAGGTTGTACTCTGACACATACCCTGGTTCCCCAACTTTTTACCTGCATAGTTAGGCTCCTGCTCTTCAGACTCATCAGGACCATCCATTGGCTCCAGATAGGCAGCAGGGACCCAGCCTCGTTTATTCTTCAGTTGACAAAACCACCAGCCTGCAAGGAAAGCACCCATGGGCAAGAGCAGAGAGTGTTGTGGGGACTGGCATGAGGTCTGTCCCGGCCAGGGCAGGTGCAGGCATCTCCGTGACCTGGACTGAAGGGACAGTGCTGGGGCCAGTCTCTGTTGACATGGTGCAACCAGAGAACTTGACCAGTTCATCCTGTTCCTGCTGGGCAGGAAGCCTCACAGGCTGAGGCATGGCCAGGATGTCGCACAGTTTTCTTCAACTGCCCCTCACCCTTCAGCCTTCACTGCCATACCTAGCTCACATGCTGTGTTTGGACACAAGATGCAAGGGCAATACTCATTCCTGCTGAAATTGTGAGGCCCTCAGGGCCTCTCCAGAGGGATGGACGCATACCGTTCTCACTCTTCTCCACGACATCTACCATGTCCCCAGCTTTGAGAGACATCTCAGACGTGGAGCTCTTCTCATAGTCGGCGATGGCTCGGTACGTTTGCAGGACAATGGGGCTTGTGATGTCTGCATGGGAGAAATGATGGATGTTCCCTCCTCCAGCCCCCAACCCAGAAACACCCTATTTCAGGCAGGCCAAAACCAGCCCCAGGACAGCCCAAAGTGCCTCCCCAGCCTCTTTCAGCCCCAAACCAGTTGGATTTCAGGACAGTGACTCATTCCCCCTGAGGATTTGGCTTCTCCACAGCTGCAGCTCTGGCACAGCGATCATGCTCTTGGTGAGGGTGTCTGCCATGGGATGGCAACTCCACTCCCCAGCAGGCTTTGCTGCTGCCAAGGCAGCCACTTGTAGCCCTCTGAGACCACTTACCAGTGGGGTTTTTCTTGGAATCCTTTGGCAGGAGGAAGACCTCAGGCTTCTTGATCCTAGACAGGTCAGAGCAAAGGCAGCTCAATGCCAACCATCCCTATCCATCAGCAGCGACACCCTCCCTGCAGGCTACTGCCAGACCCAAGGCCAGGAATGCAGATTTCCCTCAAAATAGCAGGCAGCTGAACTCACTGGCTGTCTGTGACAGGGTTCATGTCATCATGACGGACCTTGAAGAAGTTGACCACATGCAGGCACCGGGAGATCTTGTGGGGTAGGTTGACCAGCGTGTAGCAGTACTCAGCCAGAGTGCCCTGCCTGTTCTCAGTTGAGCGCTGCCCATCAAACCACTTTGGGGCTGGGGAAGAGGAAAAGGGCTCAGAAAAAGCAGACAGAAAGCCTTGTTTTCAGTACTTTCCCAAGCATGCTGCTCTGAATCATTAATTTTGCCCTACAAACAAGTGAGTCTGGCCCCAAGGTGGTGTATGGCTGCATTGCGCTGATAAGGTGAAGCTCTGTGGGAGTACAGCTCATGCAAGCCCAGAAATGATCCTGTTTGACCCCATTTCAGTTTTAGGGTAACTCCTACGTGTGTGTTCAGACTAAGCCCAGTTGCTGGGCCACAAATACAGCAGATGCACCAGGGCACCAGGAGGGGCTTAGGGGACTAGCCTGCAGTCGAGGAGCTATGCTTATTCTCCCATCCCACTGGTCATGGTGTTCTTGACCACAGAGCTCTAAAATACTGCTGGCAATCATGACCTCCAGCAGTGCTGAACTGCATGATTGGGGTGCTTTTGTGCAGTTGGTGGCACTCCATGCCCCCCCAGCAGTCTGACACCTGTCTGGTCCCCAGTGCTCTCAGTTCCTCACATGGAATAAGGATGCTTTGAACAGCCCCAACATGGTGGGGGCAGCACATTGGAAGAGGCCCAGCATGAGGGTGTTAGTCCAGCTGCAGTGGAGGCCCTCCAGACTGGCACCCATACTGCTGCACAGCGCAGGCTTACTCCTCCTCCAGAGATGTCGACCACACCTGCAGCTCTTTTTCAGGCTCCCTTCTGCCTCCTCTAAAGCAGGAAATTAAATAAAATGGGGAAGTTTTCTGACATGCAGCTTGCTTGGGGACAGTGTCAGTTGTTTGGATCAGGAGTTCGTTCCCTGTCATTGAAGACATATTGCATTGTTTCCTCTTGCCAAGTATCTGTGTTGCCATAAGGGCATTAAGCCAGTCCTGGTGATGGTGACACCAAAGGAAGGCTCAGCTCAGCTTCACTCAGTTCAGCCTCCCCAAAGCCAGATACTTTGCACCAGCCAAAGGTCACAGCTGATGCTTCTAGATGTGCCGCTGGGGTGCCCAGCCTTCAGAGAGGAAGGACAGGGTTTGTGGGGCTGCTGAGTGTTGGGAAGAACCACTGCCACTGCTCAGATCTTTCTGGGGTTTTGATTTCAAGCCTGATGTACAGGAAATACTGCACCATGCACCTGTCTGGGAGGCAGCCAGCACAGCTCAACCCACCAGGGAATTTCCCAACTAGCTGCAATTTGTATTCACCCCCCATCCGCGGTGCTTGCCCCTCACCTGGCAAGTGCGGGATGATCCGGTTCTCTATGTTGATGTCCCCGGATTCAATGGGGAACATCTCCTTCAGCGCTTTCTGCAGAGCAGAGCCAGGCATGACAGTGAGGATGGCATCAGGGGAACACTCTGTGACATCCACTCCTCTGCCCCTAGCCTGCCTCCTTTCCTGCTGCTCGCCCCACATGCCACTAGCATGTGTTGGCTGGATCCCACACCTCGGCACTGGGAGAAACCTGCCCAGGGACACAGAGCCAATGGCTCTCACCTTCAAGGCACAAAAGAGATTGAAGGACTGGACCCAGGAGCCTCTTTTGAACCAGGTTTGCTTTGAGGCAATTTCAGATNTCATTCCACTTCACCAGGAACATGTAGACCTGAGGAGCAAAGCAGAGGCTGCAGTTTTGCAGCAAGTGGGACCCCACTCCCCACTGTGCCCAGGGAGCCCTGTGGATGGTCCAGTTTCAGATAAAATTGAATGTTTTCCTTCCACCACCCCAGTGCGAGTAGCTCTGCCTTGCCAGCAAACAAACTGGGCACTAGGGGAGTTTGGCAGGGATGGAGAGGGGACGGAAACATGCAGGTGGGTGGCAAACAAAGAGGAAAAAGACCTTTCCAAGCTTGCAAAGTTACCAACGGTTTGCAAGGGAGGTGCCTGAAGTCTTGTATGTTCAGTACATTTTAGCCTCTGGCTGCCTCCAGCTTATGTTATCAGCCATGACCCCCTAAAAAGGAAGCTTTTAGGACCTCAGTCACATTTGTTGAAGACCATATGTTGCCCAGGCTTTTTACCCTGGCCAGCCCTCAGTCCTCACTTGCCAGAATGCTGCTGAGTACTCACATAGTGCTGGCTGGGGAAAAACCTTTTCTCGTAGCCCAGAAGTTCGATGTGACGGATGAAGGTGTCCCCCATTGCTGCTCCTGCCCGCAACGTTCTACTCCGGACCCTGCTCCTGCCTGTCTGGGTGTCTGGGCGCTCTCCCCTCCCCTCTGCTCTTGCACAGCTCTGCTTTGTCTTAAAGTCCTGGGGAAGTGGAACTCGCGCTGCAATCGCACCCGTAATCGTTTACCCGCTGTGGTTTGTACCGAGTTGGTGTTTCCCATGGCAAATTCCCAGCCCAGCCCCTCCAGTGGCCCCAGGACTGGGGAGGAGGTAAGCTGGGAGGCTTCTGGGATAACCTGAAGGCACCTCTGAAATCAGAGGACAGTGAAGGGTGAGGGCCAGGCTGGCAGCCCTGATATCAGATTGTGACACTGTTGAAAGCTTGCTGCTGATGTTGCCCCTTGATGGCACAGGGTGCTGCACCAGAGGGTCATGGACAGGTGCCTTGGCACTGACACCTTCACCCTCTCTATCAGAGCTGGAAGGGCTGAATTAAGCATGTAACGCATTCCCTGGGCCCCAGGAATGGCAATACTGTCTTCTGTGTGGCTGGGAATAGCAGGTGGGGAATCTGGGGCACAGCACAGGCAGGATGAGGCAGCCATGGGCTCAGTGTGCAAAAACCCCTTCCCTTGCATCACCATTTCCTTTCAGTCACTTGCAGCTTCCTCAAAATCGGCCACCAAAAGGCTTCCTTGAGGAGCCCCTGAGGACCTGACCCAGTCCCAGCCCTGCTCAACACCTTACTTGAACACAGAGCTGAATGTGAGGGGACCCCAGGCATAGGGAAACCCCAGAGTGGGCTGGAGACAGACCCCTGTGTCCTGCTGGGACAGCAGGAGAATGCTAAGCCCTTCTGAAATGCCAGCACATCAGCTGCATCCATCTCCTTCTCCTTCTCCATCCTCAGTTCTGAGCAGAAAGACCTGAAGGGATGTGAGAGCTGCAGGGATCAATCCTACTCTTGTTTGCCATCAAAGGTGTACCCAGGAGAACTTTTGTCCCCACCAAGGGCACCCTCAATTACAATGGGCACCAAAGGTGGGCAGTCACCTGAGAGAGCCAGGATCTGCTCTCCGCAGGATCCTTGGAGGAGCCCAGCTCCAGCCAGCTGTGAACACTGAGCTCCACCCCGACTCTGTGCTTCACCCCCTCTGGAAGTCTGTGCCCGAGTGCAGCTAATGTTCCCAGCAGGCCAGCTGGAGCTGCCAGCACATTACCATGAGCTGGGTGCTAGAGCAAACCCAGCCCCATGCTCAGCCAGGAGCAGAGATGCCTTGGGCAGAGAGGCAGCACCCCTGTCCCCTGACCCTGGCAGGCAGCAGCCCCAAACCACAACAGAGCTGACAGGGGCTCTCCCTGCTGACCAGCAGCAGCAAATCCTGGCACAAGATCAGCCCAATGCCCTTGTTAGATTGTAAAGACAGAAGCTTGCTCTGGCTGCATTAAAAACATCAAATACTAACTGTAGCGTTCCCCTGGGACTTGGGTGTGGTACTTGCAGCTGTGCAGTCGTAAATGGTCATTTACATTCCGGTTCTTATTTTAACATGGGGACTTCCCTATGTGCAAGGCAAAATTATACAACCACAGATAGTAAAAAGGATCCATCCAGGGCTGTTTGGATTCTGCTCTGTTAGTCACCAGATAACTGCTGCTTATGCAGAACACCATAAACTTTGTCATAAAAGCTAATTTCCTAATTACAACTGTTTGTACTAAATTTAAAACTGCATTACAGACAGTACATTACTGGAAACCACTTAGTTCACATTTCTTCCTGTTTCCTCATTCCTCATCTTATGATGTGAGAAATGAGAGGTTTTAGATGCCACTGTTAGTGAAGTTCACAGTGAAACATCGCCTGTAACTCAGTGTGATACACTGCTGAGCATTCCATCAAATGTCTCACAGCTAGTATGTGTCAAGAAGCATGATTTTAGAAGAGTTCTCCATCTGTTCCAAGAGGAATATCCCATATGAAGAAGCTTAAGTTGTGTTGGTTTTGCACGGCTTGGTTTTTGGTAGTGGGGGGGCCACAGAGGTGGCTTCTGTGAGAAGTTGCTAGAAGCTTCCATCATGTCCGGCAGAGCCAATCCCTGATGGCTCTGAAGATGAAAATGCTGCTGGCGAAACTTGGGCCAATTAGAGATGATGGTAACGTCTCTGTGGTAACAGATTTAAGAATAAATCAAAGCAAAGGTGTTGGTGCAGTTTTAATTCCAGCCAGAGAAGAGGAGGAGGTGAGAACATGTGAGGAGAACAACATGGTGACACCAAGGTCAGTGAAGGAGGAGCAGGAGGTGCTCCAGGCACCAGAGCCAAGGTTCCTCTGCAGGCCGTGGTGAAGACCATGGTGAAGCAGGTTGTCCTCCTGCAGCCCATGGGTCCATGTGGAATGCAGAGATTCACCTGCAGCCCCTGGGGGAGGTGCCCGTGCCGGAACGGATGGATGTCTGGAGGAGGCTGTGATCCATTGGGAGACCCGGTGGAGAGAGAGGGCCCTGCTTCCAGGCTGGAGCAGCCTGTCCTTGGAGGACTGCATCCCATAAAAGAGTGACCCATGCCACAGCAGTTTTGGGAGGACTGTGTGCCTGTGGGAGGGACTCAAGTTGCAGCAGTTTTGGGGAGAACTGCTGTTCATGAGATTGCAACCACACTGAAGTTCCCGGAGAACTGTCTCCCGTAGGAGGGACCCCACGGTCTCGCAGGGGAAGGACTCCTCTCCCTGAGCAGCGCGAGATCTTGAGTGATGAACTGACCAAAACCCCCCTGCCCTGTCTCCCTGCACAGTCTGTTGGTGGGAAGGAATGAAGAGGTTGAGGGGGAAAAGTGTTTTTAAGGAGTTATTTTACTTCTCATTATCCTTCTCTGATTTTGTTAGCAACAAATTCACTTTGTACCTCTAAGCTGAGCCTGTTTTGCCCTTGAAGGGTTTTCTCCTGGTCCTTATCTCAACTCATGAACCCTTTATTAAATTTTTCTTTCTCCTCTGCCCATCTGTGGCAAGGGAGGGCAAGTGAGTGACTTTCATGGGTGCCTGGCATCTGGCCAGTGTCAAACCACAACCTAAGTTTACCGAGTTCATGAACTGATTCATATTTTGGGAAACAAGGCTGGGATCTGAACACAGCACCCCATTTTGAGAGAGATGAGGAAGATCCATGTCCTCCAGACCAAGCTAGTAGGAGTGCTCTCAGCAAGGCCCCACTGCTTTGGAGTGGGAACAGCACACACAGGACTTCAGAAGATGGATTTCAGTAAAGGTTGTTGAAGATGGAGTGATGAAAGTTAAGAGTTTCTTAGGCAAATGGACTATCCTCTTTTTGGCACTGTTCCACCCAAAATTAGTGCCAAAACCTCTTAGGATATAAGAGTTGATGGAAGGAATGCCATCCTAATCTTTGTTCAAAATGAAATTTTTGATTTTTGGTAGTTTAAATTTCAGCTTAATTCATTACAGAGCCAAGGGAGGCCTTTCTTACATCACGGATGGCAGACAGCTGTTACACAATCTCAGAAATGAGAGCCTGCCCTCTTCCTTGGCTGTGGGTCTATGACAGAACACATATGAAAAGAAACAAAAAAGAAGAGGTTCAAGTTTTATATGTGGAAACTTCAAATCCCAAGAGAAAAACACTGGCCAGCAACTGCATCACAGAGATACTGGACCTCAACTGGTGGTTATGCTGTGAGAAAAGCCAGGGTGCCACTTCCGAGGAATGCCCAGTTCCACCATGGACACCCTGAATCCTACACTACTTGGATCCAAAATTCCCATTTAAGAGAAAGGATCCAGTCCACTGCACAGGACAGGCTTTTAAAGTTCAGTAAAACATGGGAAATAAATACTCGTCTGCTTCTTTATCACCACAAAGCTTCCTGTTGGGACAAAAACTAGTCAGAGCTCTGGTAAGTTGTTGGAATTTTACTTATTTATTTATTTATTAATCAGTACAGCCAAGGCTTTTTAGGGCACATCTCATGTACTACTAGTTTGGAAATGAGTGAGATTTTCATACATGGTCAACATCTTAAAAGTCTGCTAACCGTTTGGACTATAGGTAGATAATTTCTTAATATAAAATTGATATTTGGAAAGTATAAATATGGTGTAATTATTTTGTCAGACTAATTTCTCTCTACTGGATATAACTCAAAATGTCTGAGACCAGAAAGAGCCTTCAGCGTTGAGTGCCAATGCACCCATAAGCACTACTGCCCACCCAGCAGAGGGCCAGTCATGATGCACACCATGTAAGGACGCCAGTCCCTCCAGCAAAACCATTGCAACCACTTTCACTTCATTTTTCTTTAAGTTCTTGCATACAAAGTTTCAGTAGAGCCACTCTGCTGAAGTTACACACCTGACAAGGCAATACCCTGAATTATTTATTGTCCCTGTTCCTTTGCTGTGACACTTTGCCCTCACTTTGAGCACTAATGACTTCACCAGCAATAGATAGCTGGGCAGGCAGCTGTGCAAAAAGTGCCTCCTAAAGAGGGCTGTGAGTAAAGAAGGGATGAACCATCCTTTTTCAGAAGGGGAAGTCAAGCCAGCTGAAACCTGGAGAAAGCTGCATTAGCTTATTTCCCCATGTCCAGAAGCAAGTGTGAAACCTGGTCCCAAACTACTGCTTGAGGTTCATTAACTGAGCATGGCTGTTCAAGTGACCAGCAGGCAAATGTGTTGGTGGTTATAATGTGGACAGTGCCCACAGGCTGGGTTAACAGGTAAGGTATGGCAGGTGGGCACATTCCATGGGACTGGGAACGGCTGTCTGCTGAGGCAGGAAGGCAGCATGGCACCAACCACCACCAGCTCCTATCTGGAGAGAAGGAAGGTAGGACCAGGATGAGCGTTTTCAAAATGCAGCAGCATGGAGCTAATCCTGCCCCTGCTGACATCACCAGCACAAGGTTCTGCCGCGGAGGGAAGACTCGA
>VYZQ01054879.1:0-22824 GCA_013400655.1 Mystacornis crossleyi | reverse complement strand
GGCAGGCTTGGGGTCCCGGGGCCTGAGCAGATGGTGAAGAGGGACCCTCTTTTAGTGAGCTAGAGTGTTAAATAGGGTCCCAGTGCGAACGGCCGCTCTAGCGAGCGAGTTCCACTCTTGGTAGAAAGAAGGCAGCAGAAGGCAGGACCCCGCAGCGACGATGAGTTCTCCCTACAGCGACTGCAGCCCCTCCGTCCCCTCCGAACGCCGGGAGAACAAAGAGCCCTAGGTGCTGTACCTAACTCCTTTTTCTCAGTTCAAATCTCGCAGCATTTCCACGCCCACCTCAGAAAAACCCAAGTAAAAAGGGACAGCTGGACCCCTCCCTCTGTGTTCAGGTCTTTTTGTCTCTCTTAAACACCCAGCAATTATCCCTTAGCATGGGGAAAAATTCTTTGAGAGGAAAAGAAAAGAACACAAAAACTCCTAAAACCCCAACATAGGGACATGATGTTGTAAATAGGTTTCAGGCCTGAGCCGGAACCTCGCCCTGCAGTCCTGCACAGTGTGGACATGTCATCTAGGGCAGCACAAAGGGAGGTATTGCTTCATTGTTCCATGGCATGAATGTGACTGAAAAAGTTGTGTATTTTGCCCTATTTCTGTCACCATATAATTATTAACAGAAGGGCACTGCCATTACTACATTGCTCAGAAGGACAGCATAACCTCTGTGCATCTCCTGCTTCTGTTTATCCAGTAATCCCTTCATAACTTGTCTCCTCTTTTTCACAGACAGGTTACAGTGTACGTTTTCAGTGCAGCACAGCAGAGACTGGTGAAAATTTAATATGATGGAGAAATCATTTTTCTGTCTGAAATGCTTCTTACTGGGATAAAAAATGCATCTTACACTTTGTGTCAAACTGTAAGAAATTTCTCTTGGGGTCATGCCTAAGACAGAGGAAAGATGTTTTTGTTGCTCATCTGAACATTAAAAAAAAAGGTGGAGGAACAAGTAATTGTGATTTTTTTTTAAATAAAAAATATTAATAATATATGGGTTTGGATTTGCCAAGATTTTTTTTGAGCAAACTCATTCTTTGTTTCCTCTTTGTGTCACAAAGAGAAGATTGATCACAAGGAAAAGGTATCATTTTGATTTGGGCTTAGTTAGCCTTTTCAAGTTGCTTATTCACTTTTGAAACAAAAAGCCATTTCAAGAAGTAAAAGCACCAATGAGCAATATTGTGTCATCTCCACCAAAGGATCGTCTCTTCCTTTGATCAATCTGTCCCCTCTGTTAGTGAATAGAGTCAGTCCTCACAGCTGTATTGCTCAGTCATGACAAAAACTCTCTGCCAGAAAATATATCCAGGTTCTATTTGCAGTGCAATTATCAACAGCTTTAACATTGCTTTGATTTATTACTTGTAAACTTCATTGTTTTTCTACAACCTCATTACAGATTTATTTGTGAAAGCAGGAAATATGTCTTATTACTTCCTAATCATTTTACATATAAACTGTCTGGATGTTTTCCTGCTAATATATCAAATTACCACACTTTTTGAAAGGGTCCTACCAAAATTTGGGCACACATAATGGTAGATAATTAATTATATTAATCACAGATAGTAATTTCAGATGGCTGTCTGAATGTGACACATACTAATGCACCAGCTTAAAAAGATGCCAAGCTCCATTGCTGGGATCTAGTAGGAGATAGGTCATCTACAATATCCCTCACACTTCTGAGTATAAGTTATGTAGGTCAGTAATTGCATAAAGACAAAATTGTAATGACATTCTCTGAGCAGTAATATCCTTCTAGAATTACTTCATCTGTCTCAGGTAATTTCATTTGTTTTTTTAGTATACATGTGTAAACCACTGTCCAGGGAATTCAGCAAGGTAAGAAAAACAAACTTCCAGGGCCCTGTCAGGCTGTGTGACTTGGTGAAAACAGGTGAGAGGAGCAGAAGAGGTGACACATTGCTCACCTGTAAGTTGGGCACAGCTCCTGCATGGCCCTTGCCAAAGCGTAGTGCCTCTCTCACCTTGGACCAAGGAAGTGTGATATTGGATGGGATCTGACTTGCCCCTCTCAGAAATGCCACTGCACTTTACATGAATTCTTATCTCAAAGCAATTTTCTCTCCCAAATGTTCTGTGCCTTTGATAACAGCGCCTGGGAAAATGTCATTAAAGTGTTGTCCCACACAGAGCGGAAGAATGACAGCCCATAAAGTTTAATCTGCCACCTCTTTCTGTACTCAAGGAAGTCAAGTCTGAAACCATGTAATCATTCCCCCAAGAGTGTATTATTTAGTCATAGTCATTAGACTCTCCTGCATATAAAAGACATGTAAAGAGGGCAGCAATTAGATCTGAAGAGAAGTGCACATGAATAATATGTTAATTTACTGACTTATTTTCCGGGTTTAGAATACAGAAAGACAGACTCTCACTTTCTCCAATGAACTTGCTACAATAGCTTAATTAATGACTATTTTAACTGATATTTAACTTTACAGACTGATTTGGCATATTCAAAGGCTGAGCTGTGCTGCTGTCTCAGGTAACTCACGTTGCTTTCTCAAGCTGCTCCTCAACGTACACAATCACTGCCAGCACAAATACTCTCATGTAAAAACTGCATCTCTAAATTCATTTTCCATGGACAATAAAAAGCAATTACTTGCATATTTGCAGAAAGTAGGATGAAACTTGCATAAGCACAGATGAAACAAGTTAATTTCAAATTCTTATGGGAAATTTACTGATAATTTGCTCTGTTATTCACCGAGGCCTTCATGAAAAGCAGGGAGAAACAATGTGAATCATCTAGCAATGTTTTGCTATTGCTTTTCATGTATGCATTTTAAGTGAAGAGATCTGATTGTAAATAAACATCCTCAGAGTATTAACAGCTATCTGCAAGTGGTCTAACTACTTAAGAAGTCAAATAGTGATTTCAGGGAGTGCATTTGACACAGTAGGTGGGATAGTATATGAAAATAAATATCAAATTTACTGCTATTTGGCAGGTGACTGGGAGCTCATTAAATTGCTGTAACACAATTACTTGTGATCCCTTGGCCTTTCCTGAATTCTCAGCCTCCTCAGTAGAATATTACTCCAGGAGCAACCATTTCTTGAGCTCTGAGCCATGAAAAGTTGTGGATAGNGAGCTCTGAGCCATGAAAAGTTGTGGATAGATGAGTTTTCTTTTTGTTGTTGTTGTTTTTGTTTTTGTTTTTGTTTTGTTGTATGCTTTTTTGGTTGGTTGGTTGGTTTTCTGTTTACTATAAACCTGGAAATTTTAGACTCACTTGAGAATTCACAGGCATAACAGGAGTAATAATGTGTGTTGAATTAATGCTCAGTCTAAGAGAAATCTGGGCTGTGGGGTATTCAGAGCCCTATGGATAACTGAAAAGAAGAGCTCAGATGAGAATGTTTTCAAGTTGATGTTGGTGAAAACAAAGAACGGAGATGACAGGTACTTGAAGTTAAATTTAGTGAAAAAATTACATTCTTGGGTTCCTCTTTTCCCAAAATCAAAGTAGAAACAATTACATTGTTTGGTTTGGATGTCCAAGCTATGCAAAATGCCAAATCTGTCTGCCTTCCTAGTGAAGTAATTTATTTTTTTCAGCAGTATTTCCTCTGTGGTTTTGGCTGCTTACAGCCTGGCCGTTGACACATTCTCCAGTTAGCCTGGGCAAGAAAACTCGCCTGTCTGGGGAGTTCCGGATTTGTGCTGAGAAGGTACGTTCCCTGTGTGCCCTAGGTGCCCTGTGTGCCCTGTCCCCAGTGCCACCACATTTAGCACACATTTACACCACATTTAGCACACATTTACACCACATTTACCATGCATTTACCGTACCTTGACACCACATTTACCCTACATTGCTGACCCCGTGCGGACAACAGAGCCCTCGGGCAGCTGCCACATCACTGGAGCAGATGAGAGTGGGCTTTGGCAATGGCTCACCGGCAATGGGAGCTGAGGAGCTAGGGCTGAGCAAGAGGAAATAGCCCTGGGGTATTAATTGCCATGAGGTTGTAGAGGCCTCTGACAGGGCTTGGTGCAGAACTCTCACCACCATAATCTGCCTCTGGACCATATCAGTGTGGTAAGAGGTGTTTTTCAACAGAAAACATCTTTATCCAGGTCATGGAAACAGTAGGCAAAGGAGCAAATAGCAAGTATAGAGAGAGCAGGACATTTCCTAAAGGTGTAACCTTTCAGTAAGTACTCAGCTGCTTTGTCTGCAGCAAGACATTTTCCCTTCTCTTCCCTAGAGAAAGAAGCTCCCTTTTGTTTCCTGCCTCAGAACACTTTAACTTCTGCCTTGTCCCTTCCATAAAATTTCATGGAAGAGCTTTGGACAGCTATGCTGAGCACTCCTCAGTGTGTGTAGCTGTTCTGTGCTCAAACACCTGACTGTGACCGGGAGCTGTCTTCCGATTCAGCACTTACATTTTTTATCTACCTAATAAGGCTTGTTTTCTCAATTTAATCACAGCCTACTGAAATCCATGGAAAGTCTCCTATTGCTCCAAGAGGCTGCAGGTTATGGTATAAATTTTATCCTTGATTTTATTTAGGCCAAGAATTCACCCTTAGGGTCTGAACTAGTTTGGAGTCAGTGTGATTTTGCCATGAAGAGTTTCAGTTCTGAAATGAGTGGTTTGCTCAGAAAGTGGTATATTTTTACTTTATGGTTGTGTACCTCCAACCAGGAGAGGAGATCCTGTTAGTGAGGGCTATTGCAGAACAAGCAATCAGGCAATGAAGAGCTGCTCCTTAGGGATGTTCTTCTCCTTTGATCCCCACATAACAACACCCGGTGGGAGGAAACAGTGTTCCCAGAAAGTGCATCCTGATCTGGCAGCTGATGATGATTATGTAAGGAGAATGCCTACAGTCTCTCTTGATTAGGGAAATAATTTTTTTCTTCTGAATTAAAGCGTCTTTTAAAAGTTTCCATCTGAGATTTGCAACTATCTTACTGCTGAGTTCATGTGATAAGGTCTCACTTGATGATTAAACCTTACCCAGCCCTTGAAAGTTGTAACTTCAAGTCACAAAACCATGGTGGAACTTTGAGCATATCACTTGTCCAGTCTATTTTATTATATTCATTGCTTTAGGCAAAAGGGAAGCTATATTAGTTGTGTGAAGCATTCTGAATTCCTCAGCCAGGACTGAAAACTAAAGGTATGAAGCTGCTGCGCTAGTCTTCAACAGAAAAGTAATAAATATTTTATAAAATGTGTAGCTGTGTCTGATAGGGATATAATACCACAGTGAGTAGATATGAAGTAGTTTTTCAAATTGACCATTTGAGACCTGTCAGTATGACTGTCCATTCTTGAGCTATTTCAGAGCCACAAACTTACTGAACTTTAGAAGGTATGTGTCAAAAGTGGATTTTGATGCCTCTTTTTATTCATAAAACCTGTCTTCCGCTGCCTTTTACATTGTCTATTTCCACACATCCTTCCAAAATATATCACCAGCTTCCTCAAGGAGCTGTCACTGATCTCAATACCGTTTTTTTCTCTTCTCTCCTAAAGAAATGAGGCAGGATTTTATTGCATGCAGTCTGTTTCTTACTTCTTCAAGTTCATGTATATGTCCATTTGGTAGTAATTTTTTTTTTTCCAGTTTGAAGGGTCTTTTTCTCAATAGAGGTGTGCTCTGTTTCAAGTGAATGCATGCTAGAAAGTAGACCCAGCTTGCATTGCTTTACATTCTTTAGGGTATTTAAAATAATTTATTTAAATCTTCATATACAGTCTACCAGGAAATACATGGGAAGAGATTTTATTCATGGTCTTGGGTAAAAGATATTATGGATGGAAAATTGGGAGCAGCCTTCTGTAGGGATGTGAGAGGCAGAGATATTTGGTTTGATCCCATGTGTTCTCCTGTACAAATAGCCAGATCCACAGCTGGTTTGTCCTGATGCATCTACCTCATATTGAAACATGGATTTTAGGATTTTAGAAATGAAACACAGATTTTAGGATTTTAGCTACAAACAGGTTTTGCTAAAGTTAGTTAAAGTACATGAATCAGTAAGTTTAGCTTAAAGTAATTAAGAGTTAAAGAAAACCGGACCTTGGATAGTTTCTCACAGATGTAAGATACTGATTATCCATCACCTTGTATTTACTCAACTGTACTTGGAATGAGAAGCAAAGAAACTGATTAATAGATCTAAAGAAATATAGACAATAGCCAAAACTCCCATCTGGAAAACCCATTCAAAAGTCACCAAAGGAGACAACAGGAGTCCCCAAAGTACAATTTGTATTGTCAAAACGCAGAGAGGTAAAACGGTCAGGGTGAGGATGAGGAGGTCTACTTCCTCCTGGGGGACCTCTCCTCAAATAAAACAACCTCTGACTCAAAACAAAGGACAAACTGCACATGCTTAATTACTTACAAACTAATTACCATACGAAGCGGAGAATGGGAGGTGTCAATGCTATGAATAGGTATTGTATTTTGGATATTCATAACTTTTGTAGATAAATAAACTCTGTATTGCTTTGTAACTTTGCACTGCGCATTAGGGAATGATCCCCGCAGCTGCCCGGCACTGAAATTAAACATACACTTTCTAACTCTGAACTGTTAGAGAGTTTTTTTTGTCCGTCTCAGTTGGATATTGATATTAGATCAATATCCATATTTTAATAAATCAATATAAATAAAACACATTAAAAATATTGTGTCACAAAAGAAGCAGCCCCTAAATAAACAACACTGTTAAATCTCAGCATCAGTATTTCAAGATTAACAAATTCCTTTAAGAGGGAAGCAAATGTACAGTGACCTCGTTCTGGTCAAAGGCTTGAAACTAAAATAACTTCAGGGCACCAGTGCCTTTAATGAATGTGCTGCTAAACCTCAAGGGCCTCACTTTTTAGAGAAGCATCATTTCACACTCCTGTGTCCAGTTGGGGTTTTGTAACTGCTGACATGCCCACATAGCCTTTAGCTGAATCACACTTGCTTTTCCTCAATGCCGTTCAAGTCCAGCAAGATGCCATACACAATTAGCCACTTCTTCGTCCCTGGTTTCTGGAGGCTGGGAGGCAGCAAGAGAAGGATCGCTGTGTTTTATGTTTGTTTGCACTTAAAGGCGTGGAGGTGACCTGAAAGAGAGGTGGACTGGGGCAGGGGTGAGCAGGAATGGGCTCTGGTGAGGAGGGTTCTGCACCAGGCAGGGCATTCTGTTAACAGACGGCAACTTGCAGAAGCTTCGGAGGAGATGCAGGGAGTCAGACACTGGCTCTGAGGTGGAGCAGAATGCTTGGAGGGAAAATGGGCTGAAATACTAGCTGAAGATATACTTTCTCCATGAGCCATTAATTGAAACAAACATATTCCCATAAAAAATTACCTGTTCCACCGGAAATTATTGTCAACTGGTTGTCAAGTTTACACTACTGTCTGTGAAAACCTGTCTTTAAAAAAGTCTGAGTGAGCAAACTTCTTCAATCAATTACTCCTACTTATAGGCGGAATGTACTCATGATATTTCCTTGTTTCCTGTGCTATAGAAAAAGCCTCTGGATAGCATTTGAAGGGATGCTCCGAACACAGGCTAATCCAACCTCCTTTGTTAGTGCCATTCACATAATGAGGCCATCTCAGACAACCTCCACATTAGCTCCCCTATGAACAGGGCAATAAGAGCATTTTTAAAATGATCCATTTGCACAACTCAGATAATCCGTATAGGATACAGTTATAGCTTCTCATAAGCAGAGCCCGTCTGTTAGCTCTTGCCCTCTCTGCTCTCTCCACACAAAACAGTGAGAATATATTTGGGGCACAGAGCTGTAACTGCTTGGTCCTTGAATGACTGTTCAGACAGTCTTCTTGTTGAGGTATTCTGACCTTGTCTGATGCATTTTTAGAGACATCCAGTGATTGGGACAGCAGCAGGCTTTGTCACTCCATATCACCATCCTCATACATGCCATTTTGTAGCTCAAGTCATTCTTGCCACAGTCACTATGTCACTGATGAATATTTAAATAGTGCTGGTCCCAATATGTACTTTTGAGGGACACCACTCCGCTTGGTGGTTTGTAAACAAAGTTTACAAAGTTTACCAAGGTGGTTTGTAAACTTGCTGAGGGTGCACTACCCCACTCACTATGTCACTGATGAATATTTAAATAGTGCTCATCCCAGTATGTACTTCTGAGGGACACCACTCCTTACTGAATGCTGAATATACTGTTGTGTTGAACACACCTAATTTCCTGAAAAATTCCTTAGTTAATTTTTTCTTATTCTATATTGGACTCTTACCCTCTTCTTAAAAAATAATAGATTTAATAATCCAACTTCATTTAACTAATATTTGAATACTGAATATTAAACTTTCTTGTTCTTCTTTTATTAATTCTTTTCAGATAAGAAATAGACTTACATTTCCCTCTGGGTTTGGTCTTTTTTGGTTGTTTTTTTTTTGTTCTTGATGTGTTTTTACAATCCATCCTGATTGTCTTTCTTTATTCCATGAGAGCAGTATGTGGTTGTGCTGTTTAGCCTTTCTGACTGTAATTTTCATGATTACTTCAGGGAGGAGAAGGACAAGTCATGCTGCTACTGAATAGATTAGGTGTACGTTGGTATACTCTTCTAAAAGGATTATGCTATCCAGTCATCTTTTATATACATGGCTGTAATGTAAAGTTTTATCATTTGACTTTATCACCTCAGAGATTATCTCATGTCTGCAGCATCTTACCCCACCTCTAAAGACAAAGCAATTTATCTGCTGTTGAAAATTTTGCCAGGAGAATAAGTGAACAATTTTTGTGTCTTGATACCACAGATTTCAACTGTTACTGATTTATTATGCTCAGTTGCCTTGATGAAATACTGTAGCCAAGATTTGGTCAAGATATTTGTAGAACATATAGATGGTAGCAATAATTCTGCACTGATCCATGCTTTTAGCAACCACAATCAGTTATTCCTTCAGACATAAGAAAGGTATACAATATCAGCTGAAGTCTGATGAGTTATGAACACTTTGACTCATTAGATACATGAACACTGCAGAAATTTTGGAACAAATTAGCTTACTTGCAATGAAAATTAATAATATTTATCTCTCTTTTTGTTCTGAAATATTTGAAGGCATTTTTTAGATATTTGGTAGCCAGCACAGAAACGTGAATGAAAAATCAACTGTATTCCCTCAGGAGTAAATGAGGTGATCACAGGAAGACAGAGCCATGTTATAGCTGACAATTAGCAATTGTCACAGGAGCTATACATAAAACATCAATATCCCAGCTCAGCTGCTAATGTTCTGCTTTACTCTAGGCAAGTTTTCCAACATATCTGCCCTAACGTTCCTATTTACAAATTACATAATGTTGAAAGCCATGTAGAGACCCTGAAGGGCTGCCAGCTAACCAGAGCTTATGGCTCTCTTGCTGTCTGTATGTAAACAGTATGTCTTCATCAGTATGGGTTAAGACTATACCGTTAAGGCACAGCTTGTTGGATTTAAAATTTCCTCAGCACTGTACAAACATGAACTCATTATCTTCATCTCTTGCAAATTGGGTGGCTGATTGTACGATCTCACTTTCACAAGTCAAGAAATGAAGGTGGGAGGCAAATCATGCTAATTAAGCTACTATATGAGACAATGCAAGGTGGCAGCAGCATCTTTAAAAGTTGCCTTTGGGTTTCTAGATGATCAATGAAGAGAAGGGTGTGATTTATGTCATTGTAAAGTCGATACCTATGTTTGGTTAAATGACTCACCCTATGCTTCACTGACTCTGTGGACTTGTTTTTTACTAACTATAATAGGAACACAAGAAACTTGCTCAGAGGTCAATGCTTGCATTGCTGGATAGCTAATTTAGTTAGGTAAGTTTTGGGAAGCTAAGAAATACAAACTGTGCCCTAAAAGCCACAGCGAAATGCAAGTAACACATGCAGGAACAGGGGAAGTGGTCACAGCACCAAGCCTGACAGAGTGCAAAGGGTGTTTGGACAATGGTCTCAGGCACATGATGTGATTCTTGAGTCTGTCCTGTGCAGGGCCAGGAGCTGGCCTTGATGATCTTTGTGGGACCCTTCCAACTTAGGGTATTCTATGATTCTAGGATACTTTTTGAATCCTCATTAAGCTGGTGAAAACCAGACTGCTCTAAACCTTTTGTTAGACTCAAACTATCAGTAAAGCCTGCATAAAATTACCTTTCTCCCTGCCATGATCAGCTGTCCCTTCTCTCTAAGGATGACCTGTAGTCATAAACCCCAGAAACAATTCCTCTGCCATGACTGTCACCTCTCTGCTTTGAGTACAAGTGAGAGAATACAGTGAGTGAGACGATGGGGCAAATCCAGCAACCTGCTACCTAAGGCTGCCAGATGGAAGCTGACTGCATGAATGATGGAAAAGCATAACTAGGACGGCATATATAGTCATTTACTATGGATTCCAGATTTCAGGGATGTGACTGCTTCTTTTCATTGACTGCACAGAGAATCGGTGTGTGGCAGTCTGAATCCTGCACTGCTTTCGTAACATCTAAAGGGTGTCAGGAGTCTTAGGAGATTGAACAGTGAAAGCAACTCTAAATATTGTCTGGTCATATTGATAATTATTCTGGTGTTTGGATGTTTTGTATGGATGATGTGGGTTTAAATCAGTCCCTGCCTTTTGCCCAGGCCTCTGGCAGCAGGCAGTAGCTTTATTGAGGTGACCAGCACCCAAGGCCCACTCTCATTCATAAGTTCTTTAATAATGGCTGATTCAGTCTATTAGAGAATGAATTATTTATTTAATAGACACAAAACTAACAGACATAAGACTTAAAACAGACTATTACTACACAGGAATAAGACAAAAAGAGGACAACTAGTATTATACATGCAGGTTCAAAGGTACCATCAATTTTACAGCTAGTGAAGAAATAATATAACTTAGGATCCAATGTTTCTTACCATCCAGTTGTGATGAAGCACACATCAACATCCTCTCCCTCAATTCCCGGCAAAGTAACCATGGAATCTGCCTCCAGGCTCCAGGAAGAAGTCTCACACGCTTTCAGGGCGTGTGGGTAGAAGGCTTCTCAGGATGTGTGTAGGAGACTTCTGCCTCCATGATAATCTGTTGTGCTTTATTAGTGTAAAACAGGCCTTTTGGTCATCCATGTTTTTCTTTTATCTCTTCCCACATCTGCTTTCCATACCAAGATGCTGATTCTTGGTTAGGCTGGCAGACCTTTTGGCACCAGGAGATGGTCTCTGCTGGACCTTGCCCACCTGGGTTATCTCTCCTATCTGCATCGGCCACTTGTGGTGGGGAGAGGGGTGATACGCCCTGCCACGTTGGATTAAACAAATGTATGCCGGAACCACATCTTTAGAGACTGTGCATCTTAGAGACCAATAAACATGTGAATGAATGGCTCTTCGTTAGAAAGGTGTTGAGGGAAAAACAGGAATAGAAACTCAGGAGACAAAGTAGTTCAGTTTCTTTTCATGTGATGTAATTCCTTTTTACAAACAAAATAGGTTATGTTTTAAAAAGCTGTCCATTTTTAAGGTGCAATGCAGATGTATTTTGGGGAGCCATGTGAAATGCTTCCAAGGTTTCCTAGGGAGCATATGGTTAATTAAAAAACAAACTCAGCAAACAATGACACAAACAGAATACCAGTGACTAGTACTTATCCCATCCATCTGACACGTGCTGGAGCATAAATATGGGGGTATATTAGCAGTTACTGATGCCGTCTGGTCTTTTTCCATTGTGATTGTATAACAATTTCTGCATTTTAACAGAGCCACCTGCGTTTTAACAGAGCCACATTGAAGGGAATTGCTAGAGAGAAGTAACAGCCATCCAAGCACAGGAAATTTAAACAGTTAATGATGCAGAAAATGCATGAGAAATGAGATTGTGTCTTGGGGTGAATATTGGCATCCCAGCTCATAAACAAAAGGTAACAGCAACCACAAGAGCAACAAACAACACATCTGTCAATTTAAGCACTGAAGCTTTTTCACCTAAGAAATTACCATCTAGAGATTAGAAACAGTATAAACCACCATGACCCAGAAGCACATTTAAGACGAAATGCAATTTATCCAAGCTTTCAGCTCTTTGGAGGTTTCTGCAGGAGCAGGAAAGATGCAGAGACTCTGTTTGCTGAGGGCTGAGGGGTCAGAAGCTGTACACAGTAAGTACATCTTCAAAATGGGCTGCCTGAAGTGACCTAGTAGGACAAGGGGCAATGGCTTCAAAGTGCAGGAGGGTAGGTTTAAATTGGATATTGGGAAGAAATTCTTCCCTGTGAGGGTGCTGAGGCAGTGGCACAGGTTGGCCAGAGAAGCTGTGGATGCCTCATCCCTGTGTACAAGGTGTTCAAGACCAGGTCGGATGGGCCTTTGAGCAACCTCTGTAGTGGAAGGTCTCCCTGCCCATGGCAGTGGGGTTGGATTAGAGGATCTTTAAGGTCCCTTCCAACCCAAAACATTCCATGATTCTGTGATTCCGTGACATTTTTACTGTGTTCCATAGGGCTTGACTGTAAGATGAAGGAAGATGAACTTGTAAATCCATGCACAATTTTTGTACCTAACGAATGTATTTTCTGGTAGGATTTCAAGCATATTGTTAACACTAATCCTAGGAAGAAATGTAGGATACAGCTCTCTGTACCTGGAGAAATATTGTTTTAGAATTGAAAATATGAATGGTCTATGTTATTTCGGGATGACAATGTTTTTTCTCATTTAAAGAACAATGTTAAGCCAACGCCATAAAAAGTCCAACTAACTCATCAGCTACAGCAATCAACTGTGAGAGCCCTTCAGGTGGGTATCTAGCTGGTGGCTAAATGCATGAATCTGTGATACGAAAATCTACTCTCACACCAAATACATTACCAAGCTGTCCTAGGCTCTCCTGTTACAGCTGTCACATCCTACATAGTAGTGGAATATTAATTGAATTGGCCATTGGTCTGATTTTCCCATATCTGAAGACGTTGTGAGACTGACTAGAATTTCTGTCTCGATTCTAAAGAATCTCTTCTGGCTGAAATTCAGGAAAACACTGGTAGTCACATGAAAAGTTGCAGCAAATGGTAATTTTGCAATAATGAAGAAGAACACGTTACCAGAACATTTGCAAACAGGACTGTGTAGTACCCTACTTGGATGTGTAACATTTCTGCACTGATTTGAACAGGATAGAAATCGGGAACCCCAAAGCATATCTGCCAGATTTCCTGAGCAATCTTGCAAGAGTCACTTAATCCTTTGTGTTTTGCTTTTATCCCCTCTCTTATCTAGGATTCCTGCCATTCTTTCTCATATGGCAAATGGCAGAATCATTTGGGGAGGATGTTGGATGGAAATATTTACTGTAGTTAAAGACTGTGAAAGAAAGTATTTGTCTCTTTTTAACTGCTCTGTAAACTTTGGTTGCTCTGAAAGTTTTGATGCCTCCATTGCTCTTCACCAGCTTATCACAAGATAGCCTTGTCATGTCCAAAGAATTTATCTTTTCATTATTTTCTCATTATTTCTACACATATTCTTTCCTAAATGATACATCAGAAGGAGGAAAAAAACAAACACCTGCTGTTCCTGTCTGTGTTCTGCAGTTAGAGAAAATGAGTCATTATTTCAGTGGCAGCTCCCAGCCCACTTACAGAATGTGTGAACACTCACCTTACCCTATTGTGTTTTAGGAGAATGTCCAGCCACAGAGGGCAAGATAAATAACACAGGTTTCATTAAAGCGAAAAACTTGGGCTCATTTCTGCTGTTAATAAAGGTGGGAGTGTTTACGGATCATGTAAGAGTGTTTATACATCATTAGAGATCACTTGTTTTTCACTCATAAGACCATGACAGTATTTCAGTGCAGAGCTCTACATAAGGAAGTTGATCCAAATTATAATAAATTTTCTTTTATCAGTTATTTTATATGGACCCTGTGAAAAAGTGTCATGGGCTGTCACGTCCCCAGTCCATGGGGACAACACAATTTTAGTCACTGGTACCAAAGAGGTTTGGTAGGAGCCTTTACCTTGTGATCACAAAAGGCTGTGGACAGAGGGGCTCCTGCACTTTTATCAACTCCCTGCTGGTCAAGCCAGAACAGCCCCAAGTGCAGCCACGGAACCCTGGGATTCCCCAGTGCCCAGCAGTCACATCTGCATAGCAGTTATCCAGCACATCAGGGTAATCAAATCCTTAATACCAATCTCTTTATGAGCAAAAGCACGCTGAGTACCCTGAAGACTTTCAAATCCCCAATGGCTAAAGTGTTCTTGTTTGTAGGTGAGATACTGGTGTCTTGGTCTCACTCACAATTTACCAGTGTCAGTATCAGACTGCTCTTTCTGCATCTCTTCTTGTTTGTTTAGTTGGTTGGCATTTTTTGTTTGTTTGGTTGGGTCTGGATTTTTCTTTTTTTTTTTTTTTTTTGGTTTTTTGTTTTGTTTTGTTTTGTTTTGTTTTGTTTTAAATTGTGAAGAAAGACCAAGCATTATATGGAACAAATCCTACCCTGGCTCTGGAAGCAGACACTGAGCACTGCAGTCAATGCTGTACCTGACCTTGAGCTAAAAAGCTGGACCAAAGCTCACTGAAGCCAAGAAACCGTTGCAGCAGTTTGCTTCAAGCCTTAAGGAAAAAGTGACCCACAGAAATAGGCAAAGCTGTGAAACTGCATTTATTCAAAGCATGAAAATGGAGGAAGAGAAGCAAACATGCTAATTTCCACTTAATCATTTCACAGTACGTCTTTACACTGTGAAATCCAGCACAGCAAAATGTCAGCACCAAAGAAATAAACTCTTGCCATGCCACCCTCTTTCCTGAGTTTTAAGAAGGGCTCAGCACACCTGTTTTCTGAGGAGAAAAGCTGCAATTAGTGCTGAGAAACTGTTTCTGTAGCTGAGTGGATGAGGTAGACACCAGCACTTGCTCATCACAGTCAGTAAATGTCTGCACCATTCACAAACTGCAGATTTGTTCACACTTAACATCCTTTTCATATCACTCCACTGAGAGTTTGACTGTAACAGCAAAAATACTTTGTAATTTTAAGAGATGTTTCCCCACAGTGCTTCACAGTCCTCCACAGACACAAATTAATTCAACTTCAGAGAGCTCCTGGTTTAAGACCTTATGCTATGAATTAAATGGAGGGGAAAATGTTTTCTGTTATATATTAAAATAGAAGAACAGGTCTGTGACCCTGGAGACTCAGTGGCACAAGACAATATGGTACTTCAAACAGTAAAAATTGCAGAAGCCATCTGTAAAATAAAATGCAGATTGCTGCCCATGTTTGTATCTGCTGGGAGTCATTCAGCTCTGTACATAGATAAGATTCTTGCTTACATTAAAATTGTGTGGGAAAATGAATATAAGTATGCTTTTTCTGTTGCTTCATCTGTTTTTCAGTTATCTCTGCTTGTTTTCTGTTAGTATGAGCACTACAGAGCCTGTTCAGATGTGGAATGGTTAGGGAGGTTTGATCCTTCTTTTATTCCAAACTTTTTACTGATCTTCAGAATTTTCATTTCAGTCCCTATTCCTACTGAGTGAAATGACTCAAGTAAGCAGCCACTGGCTTCTTTTAGAAAAATGGTCTGGCAGAATTCATTAGGGATACCTATATCTGTCCTACAGCTGCAAGACTTTCTTTTAAGGTCCAGGTGTGGTATCTTACTGTTTATCATCAGCTGAGGTGTGCATGCTGCGCATGCTTATATTCTACAACAGTAGGTCAGAATCTCATTTTAAATCACCTCTGTGAGGGGTTGAGGCAAAGCCATATGAAAGGATAATAAAATAGCCCAGGTAAGAAGAGACCTTGAAAGATCACCTGTTCCAATCTTTCATGGAAAAGGGAGACTAGGTGAGATCATCTAGCACACCATACAGTCATATCTTGAAAACCTCCAGTGATGAGAACTCAACCACATCCCTGGGGAGGTTGTTCCAGTAATTGATTGTTCTCACTGTGAAATGTTCACTTCTTATGTTGGGATTAAACCTCTCTCTGTGCAACTTCTCCTCCTTGCTCCTTATTCTCTCCTTGTGACTCTATGCGAAGACAGAGCCTTCATCCTTTTTCTAGGTGCCCTCTAAGTACTGGAAGACTGTGATGATGTCATCCCTGAGCCAACTCTTCTCCAGGGTGAAAAGACATAACTGCTTCAGTCTTTCCTCACAGAGGAGGCTCTCCAGCCCTTTGATCGTTTTCATGGCCTGCCTTTGGATGCTCTCCAGTTTGTCCATGTCTTTTGTGAACTGTGGGGACAAGAGTTGGACACTGTACTCCAGGACTGAAAAGTGTATATTTATCCCTGTGGATGCAGTCCAGGATCCCATTTATCTTCATTTAACTTCACTGCTGCCATCAGCCTCACTGCTGACACATGTTCAGCCACTCGTCCACCTGGACCCCGGACCCTTCAGCAAAGCTGCTCCCCATCCACACGGAGCCCAGCCTGTAAAGGGCTCTTTGATTATGTCATCCCAGGTGCAGGAATCTGCACTTATCTTTGTTAAACTTCATACAGTTTTCACTAACCCACTCTTCCAGCCTGTCCAGGTCTCTCTGTGAGATCTCTTATTTCTGATGTGTCCTCCTCACCACCCAGCTTGGTGTCATCAGAAAACTTGATGAGAGCACTTTCAATCCCTCCATCTAGATAATTTGGGAATGTGTTGTAAAGTGTAGAGCACAGTATCAGTCCCTGGAGGACCCCACTTGTGACCGGCTGCCAGCCTGAGTGAAAAACATTGATCCCCCACCCTGTTTTTCCTGTCCACCTAACAGACCATCTCCACATTGTGTCTGGCCAGTTTGTCTAGGAGACTGTGGGATTCAGTGTGAAATGCTTTGCTGTCCGTGGTAAAATAGCCACTGCTGTCCCCATGTCAACAGAAGATAACAGTTTGTTGTGGAAGGTGACCAGGTTACTACGGCATAACTTCCCTTTGGTAAATCTGAGGTGGCTGATCATGCTGTACTGCAATGGACTGAGTGACAGCAGCCATGGTGGAATCCATCTCACATTAGTTCAGGAGGTACTGAAGTGAGGCAAGAACTGTTCCTGTCACTGAAGACTTTTCCTCCATGGGGTTCTATGTGAACAGTTATTTTCACCTTTCCTTAAGTGGATGACCATAAAAGATATATTCTCCCCTTTCCAGGGATAACAGAACTAGAAGGTTTATAAGTGGAAGATGGCGTAGGAATCGTATTTTCCTATTAGAAGAAAATTGTAAGAATACAATTTCTTTAATAATGTCTTGGACGAAGTTTTAAAGAAAAAATTCTAAGTGTTCTCTAGAAAAAAAATAACATTCTTTGGTTTACAGTAATAAAAGTTATGAAATTCAGCGGGCAGAAAATCTTTCATTATTCAAAGGTGTAAGGGAAATACCTTGTTTTCTTAAAACTACTCATATATGTCATTTTCTAATAAGGATGAAATTAACATAGCCTAAATAAACAGAGAGAGATGGACAAATCCAGGCAGAAAATGATGTATGATTATCTCAATGTGACCAGTCAAAAAATAAGGTATTGCACTCTTCTCGGTTACTCACAAGAAATATGGAAATCTTAGTGCTTCCATCAAACTTTTTATTCTTCTTTTGTCTACTCATAAAAGTTGATGATTTTTTTTAACTCCCAAAGCAAGTCAACATAACAGCTGAATCCGAGCACAGCTTCCAGAACCCGGGTCTAATTGCTCAGCTAGGAATGCAAAGTGTCTCTGAATAAGTTATTATTTTAATAGCAAAATCCTGTTAATGGGACTGGGATATTGTTTAGTTCTTTAATAATATAAACAACATTTCCCTTTTCTATTTTCCAGAACATCCTAAGTCATTGGGTTCTTTCTGATCAAAAAAGTCAATTCATACTATTTTTGAAAATTGTTGGTGACTTCTGTCACAGAGACTTATAAATTAAGTGAGCCAAAAAATGTACTCAAACGTAATTTATTTTACAAAACCATTGAAAGCTCTGTCAGGGTTGATGGATTACAGATTCAGGATGTCAAATGGAATTTCTACTACACAACTGACTTCAGGATTCCTAAGCTTTAAAAGGGTTACCCAGCATGTGCAATCACTCACTCTGTAAGATGAGGGCTCTCCACCTCCAGGAGCTCATCTTGGGCAGTGTCCTTACCCAAGGGGAGAGTCAGGAGAGATGGAAGGTTATTCAGTCAATAAAAAATTGGCATTATGCTTATTTCACTACAAAACAAGGACAGAATAAATCAGTGAAAGCTGTAAAGGCAAGATAGTAAGAAGTCAAGAATTACAGGGAGTACATAATGGGGAGAATGAAATCCTGACTTGAACGGTGTTGTCAGTGGCTCAGTCAGGAAGGGGAGGTACTCCTGCTTTACAGATGTTTGTTGATGTTTTCTTATGCTATATTGTGCATGATATAAAATCAGTGTTGCTTTTCTGTTTGCACAATTGAAACAATAACCATTGAAAGAAATGTACTCTTGAGAGACTTTAAAGTGACTATGCCCTCATCAATTAGACAAATCTCTCTTACCAAGCCTTTCACTCCCAGGTTTCAGAATTAGTCTCCATGTGAAGGCGAATGCTGCCCTCCTTCCAAAAGAAACACAGGAAACTTGAACAGCTGAAATGTAATAATATGTAGCTAAAGCTGCTGTTCCTCAAGCAGCGCTTTCATCAAAACTGATATCCCTTATTCTGCTCATCTCAGCAGCCAGGCCTCCCTCACTGACTGAGGAATTCTGATTGGGTCTTGGGCAATACAGATTCCTACTCAATGATTTGAAAAAGCACAGAACCACATTTTAAATGGTATGGGTTAGCTCATCCCAAAGGACCTTCAGAAGATACCATGCAATAGAAGACATGTTTCAGAATCCAAGTACCTTCTGTGGTGCAGAGAAGGTACATCCTTCTCTGGGGTTTCCAGGGTCACTGGTTCGCTTTGCAAGAAGGACCAAAGAAACAGATGAAATATGGAAATCCTTTTTTCTCCATCTTACGGGGTATCCTGTGTCCTTGCCTATGTGTGCACTGAATTGTCCTTTTATTCTTATATTTACAGGGTGACTGCATATTTTAGTTGGATTTTCCTGAAAATGTTCTACTCCCCTCTTGCTCAGGAGCTGTCTAAGGGCACTTGCCACAAACTTAAGTAATCATATGGACAATTACAAACTAGTTAAAGGAGAATTACTCAATACTGCCATAAATACTTGAAAATATAGTTGCTTTGTAGTTTAGCTAATATCAATTTGTTAATTTCCACCCCCCCAAGACATACATGCTACTCTATACGCTTACAAATCCCTTCCCTTAACTACTGCAGGTTTCCTGACAAGTTTGTCTGGGGTTCAGTTTTACTCTTGGAGAGCATTTACCACAGAAAGATAAAGCTACCTTATACTGGCACAAGTAGTCCCTCCTGGACTCTTCCATCTGCTCAGGTTTCAGGGAACAGATGCTAGGATGAATTTCAGACCTGGGATGTGCAGCTGAACTAAAGAATGGCTTGTGGCAGCAGCAGCTTCCAAATGCAGAAGAAAATGCTTTAAAAAAGGGAAGAAAAGTAACCCTTAAACCCAGATACTGTAAAGTGCACTGGAAACAGAATGATGGGCAGAGAATAAATCTGTAAGAAGTCTCTTACAAAGGCAAAAGAAGAGGACATTACCACACAGGGAAATGACAGCTCTCCTGATAATGGCTTGTGGTTATGTTGGGTAAATTAATACACTGAAAGAAAACATTTTAAAAAGGCAAAAATACTCAAAGCAGAACTGATTTTTTCTATTTAGAAAATCATTGCAAGATGAAAATGTTGGGATCCAATTAAGGGCTGGAAATATTTTGATAACAGTCCTCACAGGCTTGAAATACGTTTTTTCTTCACCTAATAACAAGCTCTGTGTATCACGTATGAAATCTTCAGGCAGTGAAACTTACAGACTGGAAATACTTTAAAGCTAACTTTTTAAAATGGCATCCTAGTCTTTCACCAAAATCTAGAGCAGATTCATAAAGAGTAGTAAATAATTCTTTTATTAGCCTTTACTATGAGTCCTAAAGGATCTCGACCTGGAACAGCAAGATTTGGCTGAAAACCTGCAGAAGTCAATGGATTATTTCCTCACACTTCAAATCAAGTTCCATAATGGTTTGAGTTTTTGTTTTGGTTTGGTTTTTTTCCCCCAAGTCTTGAAATACTAATGAAATTATCTGGTAATATTATAATCGAAACATCTCTTAATTTAAATTTATAATCAGCAGTCTTAATTAGCCACTTTTCAAAGTCAATTGTTATTTACTTAACATAGCATAATTACTCAATTACATTAAAGTTAGGTCTTTTCAAATAACCTGATTCAAATATTTTTTAATGCTTTTATATTTTCACTGAGGAATTCATGAGTGATTTTTTGTCCTTTCATTGATGAGTTCGTGGCTGATTTTCTTTCTGTAAGCTTTTCTACTACTCAGCATTAGTAGTGTATCAAATATGGTAAACTGGAAGTATGGGAAATGTACATTAAAACATAGAAAATATAAACAATTTCAGAGAAAGCATTCAAGACTGAAGCATTAAAAATTCATGAGTCTTTGATTCTCTAGATATAAAAAATATTTGACTGTCATCATGGAATAGATTAATTTTTTAATGCTACGAGGATTTCCACATGTGGTGTCATGGACCATTGGCTATCTAATGTGAATGTCAGAGTGTTTTATTGCTTAAACCTTGTGGACTTTATCCCTAGCTCACTGAAACTCACTGAAAGACTTTTACTGACATCTGTGAGATTTGAGTTGAACTCAATATTTCCACAATTTGGTTTTTTTCCCTTCTCGTGATGAAGCTCCAGATCAGTTGCAGCCAGTGGAGAGTTCATCTGTCCGGAAGCAAAAGGGACAGAAGTGATATCACTGTCACTGGATTGAAGAGGAAAAAACACAATAAGGAAGAGGACAGCAGTTGTTGGACATCAGAGGAGGGCCAAGAGGATGCTCAGAGGGCAGATGCACCTCTGCTATGAAGACAGGCTGAGACAGATGGAGTTGTTCAGCTTGGAGAAGAGGAGACTCCAGGGAGACCTCTTTGCAGCGTTTCAGTACTTAAAGGGGGCTTTTAAAGGAGAGGAAGAGTGTTTTCTTACATGGGCAGATAGTGACAAGACAAAGAGCAATGGTTTCAAACTAAAAGAGATTTAAATTAGATATTATGAAGCAATTCTTTACTCAGAGGGTGGTGAGGCACTGGCACAGGTTGCCCAGAGAATCTGTGGATGTCCCATCCCTGGAAGTGTTCAAGGCCAGCCTGGATGGTGCTCTGAGCAACCTGGTCTAGAGGGTAGACCATGCCAGGAGGCTGGAGCTAGATGGTCTTTAAGTTCCCTTCCAACTCAAACCATTTGATTCTATGATTCTATGGCACCTATAGGCTCCCAGAGACTGAATTCAGACCTCTGTTATGCCTCAGTCTTACTATGTAACCTTAAAGAAGTAATTCATTTTCATATTAGCAGATCAGTAGTTTCTTCTTTTAAACTTCCAATGTCATGAAACCAAGGCAGGAAAACCTCATCAAACCTGCTTAGGTTCCAGGTTGCCAAAAATGTTCAAGGTTATCCCCATCTGGAGCTGTTGGCAACATTCTTTGTTTTCAAGAATAGAAAATAGAACATTCTCTATATCCTCATCTCTAGCTGGAATGGCATCTCATTATCTTTGAAATTGGTAAAGTGAAAAGAATTAGGCTCTACCTCTGTGAGGGGAGTGTTTGGGACCCTCTTATTACACTTGGTGGAGATGCACTGAATATAGACAGTAAAATCAGGCATGTGATTTCTTTGACCAATTGTATGCACCTGCTTTAAGATGAAAGATCCACCCCGTAAAGACTTTGAATGAGAGTTTAAAGTGATTGGTGTGGATGCCTTTAATCCATTTAATCAGAGAACTCAGTTTCTAAGATATTCTAATGTCATGTAGCAACAGGAACTTTGGAAAGGGTCTTTTGCTATGCTTGTTTTTGTGGGACCCTTGTTTACCAAGCAGAAAATTGGAGTCTTAATGCCTCAGATGCTCAGGAGTACACGTAACTCTCACAAACTGCATTTCATTCATTTCAGAGCAGGTGGTGATTACACAGTGCCTGTTCTGCTTGCCTTCATAATGCTCAGCAGAAACAAGGATTTAACTTGCTAAGTACTACAGCTCAGGTAGGATGAACAGAAAGTATTTCCATGTAGGGTCCGTGCCAGTGCGGTGTGAGAAGCAACCAGAAGGCAACCTGGAGCGTAGATCTCCACTCTGTAATGAGTTGTGAAACACAAAGCAATATTACCTGGTTTAATCCAAAGAAAATTCATGAAATTCATGTGCATACATCCATCCATTGGTGGTCAAGCCGAGGGGATCAATGTGTCTCCGTTTCCTGTTTGCATAAATCCAAAGTGCAGAAGCATATGACTGATGATGAGGAATATTCACCTCATTATTTCTGCAGTGCACAGTGATATCCTCTAATGATTTATCAGTGTTATCTTCTCCAGGAGTCGGTGTGAAGAGAACCAGGAAGATTTCAGGTGAAGTGTCAGGGTAGTTGTTATCTAGGATTGAGAAGTCTGTTCAAAAGTGCTTTAATTTACCATTCAATGCAATAAAAACATTCAAATAAACTTGAGTGCAAAGACCCCAAAATCAGACCTTTTCTGAGTGAATGAATATCGGGAGTGGGGCATTGCCAGTTTTTTAATTGATCACTGTGCTGGTTTGGCCAAATT
>VYZQ01054878.1:3884-23134 GCA_013400655.1 Mystacornis crossleyi | reverse complement strand
GGGGGGGGTGGGGGGGTGGGAAGAGGGAGAATATTAAACAAAAATAGTATTTCATGAATTCTGATGAGCTGACTCTAGGATTCCCAGGAATAGAGCAGTGACCTTTCCACAGCTCAGCATTTTGTTTCTCATAACAACCAGCAGCAGAGGAAGGCATTAGTCCTTTCTATGAAGTGCAACACATTACTGCCCTTATAGAAAGAATTCTTTTAGACTCCAGTGCCATGGCCACCATCACAGGACCTGATTTAGGCATTTAAGGGTAAAAGGTGTCAGCAACTGGCCACATTGGCTATGGGTCTGGATTACTCAGCTCCCCTAAAGTGCAAGTCAACACCCCCACAAGCCTTCCCCAACTTCCATCAGTGGAAGTGTACGAGGCCAGGTTGGACAGAGCTTGGAGCAACATGGTCTAGTGGAAGGTGTCCCTGAACATGGCAGGGGGTTGGAACTAAATGGTCTTTAAGCTTTCTTGCAACCCAAACCATTCTATGATTCCATGATTCCCTGAGATGTGGTATAGCTCCCCTTTATGGGTATCAAGCGCTAAAAGCGCTGCTTCCCCAATATAACACGCTCCTGCTCCAGTTTCTGTCAGCCTCAATGTACTCTGAGGCACTTCTCTGATCCCTGTGGCAGGAAAATTACTGTACAAAGCCTTTCTCTGGCAATCTTACCCTTGGTCCTGGAAATCCTGGCTGTCCCGGAGGACCAGGAGGTCCAACTTGCCCAGTATCTCCTGGAGGTCCATGGGGACCCATCAGTCCTGGATGGCCCTTATGACCAGGTATCCCGGGATCACCTGGAGGTCCCTTTTCTCCTTGAGGACCTTTTTCACCTTTGATGCCAGGCTCGCCCTAAGAGAAAAGAGCAACATTACCACCACAAAATAAGAGGCAAACTTCTGATTTCCAAAGACAGAGAAACAGTCACAGCTGAGCTGGCAAAGACTGCAACATCTGGTGCACTACAAATAATCCACAAATTATTACAGATGGAGAATGATTAAAGAGAGACCTGGGAGATTGGGAAGTACTGGCTTCACTTTTGAATGACCTCTATCCCCAGCCCCTAACTCAAAATAGCTCTCTTTATTTCAACATAATGAAAGAACTAGTAATATTCTCCATCTTACCCTCTCTCCTTTGGAGCCAATTGCACCCTGTTTCCCTGGTGCACCCTGCAACAAAATAAAGGTAAACATAAAAGAACCATCCATAATAACAGTAAATAATGAACCATACACTTTTGTAATGACTCCTGTGACCCGAGGAAAATTTATTCCCATGACAGTCCCACAGTTTCCTGAGGGCTTTCCCTTTTGCTCTCAATTAGCAACAATTGAAAGAAAAAAAAAAAAGAAAAAGGCATGACAAGCAGGTTGAGGGATGTGATTCTCCCTCTCCACCCCCCTTTGGTGACACCCCACCTGGAATGCTGTGTCCAGTTCTGGTGCCAGAATATAAGCAAGGACATGAACCTGTTGGAGCAAGTTCAGATGAGGCCACAAAGATGCTCAGAGGGCTGGAGCACCTCTGCTGTGGATTCTGGCTGAGAGAGCTGGGGTTTTTCAGCCTGAGGAGAGAAGGTTCTGAGCCCCTTCCAGTACTAAAAGGGTGTTTATAAGAAAGATGAGGACAAACTTTTTGTCAGGGACTGTTGTGATAGAACAAGAGGAAATGGCTTCAAGAGGGCAGGATATTTGGTAGAAATTTTACACTGTGAGGGTAGTGAGGCACTGGAACAGGTTGCCCAGAGAAGTTGTGAATGCCCCGTCTCTGGAATGGTTCAAAGTCAGATTGAATGGGATTCTGAGCAACCTGGTCTAGTGGAAGGTGTTTCTGCCCCTGGCAGGGTGGGTGGAAATACATGAAATTTCAGATCCCTTCCAACCCAAACCATTCTATGAAAAAACCCACAATTTGTTTTTACCCTGGTAACACCCTTGATGATTTTTCCCAGTGACATCAGCCCTATATTGAAACAACTGGAAATTTAACTTACCTCTTTTCCAGGAGGACCTTTTTCTCCTGGTTCTCCCTAAGACACACAGAAAGTGAACGTAGCATCGCACTGGAGAAGTTGGAAGAAAGACTTCACCTAATAACCACAAGTCTTGCTTTCTGTTAACAAGTGTTCTACAAAGCAGCAGGTTTGCATGTTTTGTCCTTATCTTACTGCCACTGGTCATTCCTGGATAGACACATCCTACTATTTTGAAAGCATTTTTTAGTGAATTTGCATCCCGTGTAAGCATAAATAACAGGAAGCAATTTCTAACAAACCAGCTGAGGGCAGATATTTCACTGAAAGTGTGTTCCTGCTTTCAAAACATTTTGTTGCTTTTTCTTACCAACACTTCCCAAAGCTTCATACACTTTATATGGTGTTGTTTAAATTAAGGAGCACCAGCATTATACCCAAAGAAGTCTGAAGATGTAAAAGAAGTAAATTTTGTAGATAGAAGTACCATCTTGTACTACACCAGCTGGAAAAACACATACAGAGGCAGTGATAAGGAATTTTAAGTCTGAGTGCTCACCTGTTCTTACAGAACTATATTAAATAATCTCAGTTTGAATAAGCACCCTTGTAGAATTACTTATATATATATTTAAATTATTTTATCTGCATTTTTAATGTGATAATTAGACAATACAGTTTCCATTTCAGTATTTCAATTAAAAAAAAAAAAAAAAAGTCACTGTAGTCCTGAACTGCAGATAAAGCAAAATGAACATTAGCTAGTTATTGCTAAAATTCTGGCCACTTTCCCATATCACGAATGGAAAAATTCATCTTTCTAAGCCTGTTTGCAATCAACACACATGATCATACCTACAATGTGCATGCAGGTGGTATTTTCCCCTGGAAACATAACATCTTCAGCTGAGTTAGCATCCATACACGTATCCATGAGGAACTGAACTAATCAGAGATGTATGATCCAAATTAGGCTGCATTAAACTCACCTGAGTTTTCCTTAAGGCCACTTCAGTTTTAAATGGCCACCATGTTTGCTGCTTAAAATTAATTTTCCAGAGAAATGTTTCTTTCTCCTCTTTTCATCCCAAAGATCCCTTTCAAATTATGTAATATTAAAAAACACAGAAGGAAAGAAGAAACACCCTGTGGAAGATTCAGCTCTGCTAGAGCCACACAAAAATCTTTTAAATTTCATTTTTTGTCACAACAGATCAAGAAATAAAAAAACTTACCTAGCATTCACCTTTTCCATCCTTCCACTGGAATTTAACATCTTTTACTCTCCTTTAAATGTCTAAAGGTATTGGATTCTAAGGCTGTTATATTGTCATATGTAAAGGTTTATTATTTATTATTTTAGATAACTTTGGGAGATATATGAATGCTTTAAATGCAATGTACCTCTGTTGCTGGCAACAAAAGAATTTCCCTCAGAACAGCAAAATCAGCAATCTCTTTATTATTCGTAGTACTCACCATTTCCCTATTTAGTCCATCTAAGGTTCATGCAGAGATATAGTCTGAGAACTTAAAATATCCCATACCTGTATTAAGAAGACTGCTGAAGCAGTCTGATTAATGCACACATTATCAGGGCTGACTGACAGGTACCAGCTCCATACATGAGATTATGGTTGTTCATCCATATGAAAAATGCTATTGTTGCAGTCCAGTTTCCTTTGGAAGCAAAATTATATGGCTTCTGGATTTGTCAGATCTCCTGCTTAAGTGTTTTTTTTTGTTTGTTTGTTTGTTTTTGTTTTTGTTTTTTTTTTTTTAATGTAACTGAAGATGACTCTATCCCATCTTCCTCAGTCTAACATTTAAAAGCAGGTAAAGAGAGGATCTAATCCATCCCCAGACATACTTACAGGTGGTCCTCGGGGTCCTATAAAGCCAGGGAGTCCTGGGCTGCCCGTTTCTCCTTTATTTCCTTTGGGACCCTTAGGACAGAAATGAGAGACACTAGCAGCCCTTTCCCCAACACCTCATTCCCAGGGCATTCATTTACAGATATACTGGAACTGGGAAATTTCACTTTAGCAGCAGGACTCCCAAAACTGACAAGGAAGAACAAAGCATTGTAGAAAAGCAGGTTGCAGGCATCTTGGTTGCATTATTAACAATTATTATTATGCAGGGTCCCTGGGAGAAGATGAAAAGGAAGGGACAATTATGGCAGGGGCAGGAGGTGTGTTCCATGGTTGTTGTGGTATCTCATGGTTTCAGGGGGTGTTGAGAGTGGAAATGCTGTGATGGGTGGTGACAGGGAAACAGTGCAGGTGGTCATAACTGCTCAAATCTGAGAATACAACCAACAGACAGCTACAGGCCTTCTCCTCTGCCTTTTTTTCCAGGCTCAATTTATAAAATGTCTGTGTTTCAGTTATCTGTTGTGATATTCTGTCAAACTCTCCCTTTTTCCTTACAGATCAGGGCAGTTTAAATGCCAGTTCACGACAGAATCATTTCATGCACATTTCTGATGTGGTTTTAACTCTTATTTTAACCTTTGCTTTCAGAAATTTGTCCCCTACATTTTCAGTTCAGAACAAAGCCCTTTTCCTTCTTGCAGTAAAACTTGTGCAAAGTGAGCACCAATGAGCCTGACAGGCAAAAAACACACGGATGTGGAATGTGCAACTTGCCCTGGAGACTTCAGGGGCTGGACTGTGTTGCTGTGTGGGGGCTTAAGCATGAGCACTGTGAATTGTGATGGGCACTGTCAAACAGCAAATGTAAAAGGAGAAGGCTCCTGGCAGCTTTTACCTTGTGATTACAAGTCAGCAATGGTGAAGGTGGAAAAAAAAATCCACCTTATTGTCATGATAACCTTCCTCACATCTCCTTTTTTTTTCAAAATAGAAATATAAAATACTGGCTTGTCACACCTCACTGTGAAGGAAATTAGTGCATTTCAAAATAAATGGATTTATGTACAGCACAAGGAGATACTTCCCATAATAACCTTTATGAAAAGGAGAGAATTCATTTTAATGACAGAGAAAGATAATGATGAGATGACTGTCTGTTCTGCTGACCAACACTGTCTCATTGTTTCCCCTTTCTCATCCATCTGACTTTATCCTTTTTCAATCTCCTATGTTATTTTTGGACTCTAAATCCTTTGGAGCAAAGGCTGCTGTGGTGCTGTTTGTGCAGGAAGCTGCTGGTGAGTCCCTGGGTCACATCGTGTAGGTACTGTGGTAACACTATGATGATTAAAATAATAATCCCCACTTGGCATTCCCAAGGCATCCCAAAGCCACAGTGACCTGATAAAGACCCAGAAGGTAAAAACGACAGGAATTGGGAACAGGGGTGGATGTAACGAAAAGAAGAAAAGAAGTTTGAAAAGGCAAGAGCAAGGATCCATGGGGCAAGAAGCAATGGCAGCAGTCCCAGGAAGGTAAGAAGAGCTTATGTCAAGGATAAAAAACTGTGACACTTATTTTTTGATGCAGAAGGGCTGTCAGACTGCACCACCCCGTCCCACCTCCCCACACAGAAAGGTGGTATTTGCTTCTGTGAGGCATCCCTGCAGATGCTTGATCAGGGCACAAGCCTGTGGAGAGGCTGGTGTGACTTTATGGCATTGGAAGTGTCACAAAGTGAAATCCTGCTGCAGCTTTACATATTCCTCCTGCTCTGCCTTTGTTTCCCTATTAATCCAACAGTCCAGCAAGCTATACTGTCTCCATGGGCAAAGAGAGGGAAGAGCCCTGCATTGCGATGGATGCTGCTGGGCACAAAGGAATCATTTGCATGGATTTGCTGAATTCTGGACAATTTTCAGCATCAGAACAGAGTAAAGAAAAAACAAACAAAAAAAAACCAACCAAACCACCAGCTCCTCACTGTCCTTCCCACAGCTCTTAATTTTCAAGCTGTTCTTCCCCACAGGATGGCCTCAGGGGAGTTTCATTCTGCTTCCTGATCTTGGTTTACTGCCCGCTGTCTGCTTTTCCTCCAAGTGCCTGTGAGGATTTTTCTACTGCCACTATTCCTCGATGGCAGCTTGCCAGCTCCCTGAGGCCCTCTCCTTCCTTGTGACAACTCTCTGCTGGCTGCACGGTCTCTGCTTGGCAAAATTAAATCTACTGGGGAAGAAGAGTCATGCCAATCTTTTTTTCCATGCTAGGCAATCAATCATTTCCATTTGCTGTGAACACTTAACTTTCACTGGGTAAAGTGATGACCCAGCTAGCATCTCAATTCCAGGAATGTGGCCAAACCCCCTTCAAAGTTGTGGCCAGACAGTGATTTTCAGATCACCCATTTTCAGACATGGAAGCCTCAGGGACGGTAACCAGCTACATGTGATCCACTCCACCTACGCTTCATCAGTCACCTCTCCTGGCTGCACAAGTTTTCCTTTGTGGTACTTACTGGGAGACCTGCTGGGCCAGGTTCTCCTGCAGATCCAGGCAATCCATTCTTGCCCTGTGTCAAAAGGAAAAAAGTTACTGATGGTAATGCATGCTAAAACTAGAAATATCCAGCTACACCTACACCTGCAGGGATTTCTTTGGCATTGTTCAGTCTCCTCTCCTGACAGACTGTGAAGTATCTTATTTCCAGTTGACCTCACAGCTTCTGCATCCCTGATTGCATGGCTGATCTCAGGAAAAAAATTGAGATGTGGACCCAAATCCTCCTCCTCCTGAGGAGGACCAAACCTGCACTTCTCCTCCTTTCCTTCACCCTTGCCCTTCTTGTATGCAGCATCCTTCTGAATGGATGGAGCCACCTCCTCTGGCTGCTCCAAGTCACCACTGTTCAGATAAGAGTCTTCTTAATAATCTCAGGCTTCCCCTTTTTTGGGGAATAGAAAGAAACACTTGTTCTAAAGTTTTGAGGTATTTGATACTTACCTGACACCAGACAACTCAGAATAAGCCAAATCATCCTTTAAAAGGACCCATTTCTCACTGTTCCTTAAGAAAGCATCTGAGCTGATCATCTACAAAGTTCGGTGAGATGAAGTTTTACACTATTCTTCTCTCAACTCACCATGCAGAGGTGTTTTTCCCTGCGTTGGAGTTGACCATAAAGACCAGCCTTTGTACTGTCAATATTCAAAATCATGCCTCACTCTCCTTTTTAGATAAGAAATAAGAGGAAGAACAAGGGAAACTGATACTTTGCCCTCCAACATAGGAAACTCTCTTCTCCAAAGAAGACTATGGCCTAGAGTTATGATAATTTCTATCTCTTCAAATATTTTCACTCACTGCTAGTGTTGTGCAGGGGCATGACATGATAGTGAGTGATGTCAGCAGTACAGGAATAATGAGAGAAATTATGAGGTAGACACAGGAGGTCTCCATATGTTCTTGCAGTCTAATCTAAACCCCAACCCCCCCCAGCCTGGAGGGACCTGCTGCTCCAGCTCCTGGCATTGCATAGTCAGCATTTTTGCCCTGATCATGCTGTAGAATCTGTTTCACTGCCAGGTCTTCCAAGAAGGAAAGGAACTCACTCATTGCAACACTAAAGATGTGCCTTGGTTCGGCAGCAGGGACCTTGATTCGGATTTGATAAGGAATAATTTCTGTCACAATTTTAAACCTCATGAAATTAATAAAAGTAATTTCTGAACAATCCCAAATGAGACTTTTTGAAATGTCGACTAGATTTCTATTTCTCCACTGAAGCTGTAAAAAAATAGTACAGGTGAATAGTATCACAACTGAACCCCACACAACTCAGCCTGGGCACCCACAGTGAGTGTCTACCTTTTAAAACTGAGACCACGTGAGAAGTGAGTAGGATCCCAGAGGCAGGACTGAAATATGACTATTTCTGACTCTGCAGTCCTGACAGAATCCACTGAGCTGTTCTTCCCACTGAGTCAGCAACCATCAGTCCCTTGCACTGTTTTAAGTCTTCATCAGTTTCTAGCGGTATCATTTTTATTTGTCTTTCTGAAAGGTGAAGTATTTTAATCAAACATCATCTGAATCTTCCTAAACTCTCCTCTTTCAAGCCAGAGTTCTGGACTGCAGAACATTCTCACCACACACAATGCCCCATCCCTGGAAGTGTTCAAGGCCGGGCTGGATGGGGGTCTGAGCAACCTGGTCTAGTGGGTAGCATCCCTTTCCATGGCAAGGGGTTAGAACTACATTATCTTTAATGTTCCTTCCAATCCAAGCCCTTCTATGGACTATAATGTACCTCTAGAAATGGCTTATCAGCAGAGAAAACTCACCGGCTGCCCTCGGAGTCCTCGAGGGCCCTGTGGTCCTATGGGACCAGGGTCACCCTGAAAGGAAAAGGAGTATTCTGTTGAATGAGACAGATCTGACATGGAGGCAAGTGAAAAAAACATTTTAAAATGTTCCTACTAAGTTGCACTGTTCACATATTAGGGGAAACAGGATTAAAGGAGTCTCACTGCTCCTTTTCAGTTATTTATGAGGAAGACCAACCCTTTGAATTTTAAACACCTACCACTAAATGCAGCCTGATTACAGGCAGAAACCATTTCTATCAGGTTATTATCAGATTATTTTAAAGCTGTATTTCTTAGGGACAGAGATTCTCTGATATTTCTCAAGAACTGACAAGTCTGTTCTCTCTCCAGGGAGGCTTCAGAGCTGCTTCCATCTTCTCCAGGGGGTTCCTTTAGGTCTACCTTACATTTTGCTTCGTAAGGTGCCATTTACAGCACACCAGTTTCCAGTGACACAAGGGGGTGCAGATGAGAAGCCACTTCTCCAGGTCCCATGACAGTGGCACATCAGCTGCTTGGGGCATTGCTTAGGAGCTGCTGCAGGATCCCACGTCAGCTGCGCCCTCCCAGGACTTTGTTATATGACTGCACTTGACACTAATCATGCCAGAGGAACTGTTTGTACCATCTTTCTTTCCTCTGAGCAGCAGCAACTTATTCCATAGATATTTCACAGACTTCAGTGGAGCATCACACTCAGTCAGGTACAGCTGTGGCAGAGGAAGCATGACAGAGCCTGGCCTGGTGGGACCTGCAGAGCGAAGTGCTGCTCAGAGATGGGTGCCAGAAGGCAGGTCCATGGCTGCCCTGCACAGCCTGGGTTTCACACAACGCTGCTTTCTCTGCTTATCCAAAGATACATCTGACATTTTAGTGTCAGCAGCTGCGCAGTGACACAAGCCTTCCAACTCTTTGTTTCCCCTAATGATCTTTGCACAAATCATTCCCTGCAGTAATTCACCCTTTATTGCAGTTTCTGTAGCTGTTTCAGGTCGGGGTCACTGTGAATTAAAATTTTCATTTGTCAGGGAGCAGGAGATTCATTTCTGCTCAAAATGGTGCACTTACATCCTTCCCTGGTGGCCCCTCACGACCAGCAGGACCCATCACACCTGGCTCCCCCTGCAATTCAGCAAAAAGGGAAGAGAGATCAGCTCAAGGTCAAATCTGGACCAGTACCACCACTATAAGTGGTATGGGGTTTCTGCAATGTGTGACTGAGCTCAGTGAAAACTTTTTTAAAGGCACCAAGAGCCTCGTTCATCTTATATGACATGCAGCTTATAAAAATAACTCAGAAACATCTCCTATAAGTGATGCACAAGACAGCGATCTGCTTTCCAGCAGATTATTTGCTACTGCAGGCACTGAAAACCACCGAGATATTCATGATACAGAAGCTATCATAATGAGGAAGAGATGAAGAACTCCAGTACTGGATTTTTCACATAAGCTTCTGCAAGCAGAGAATTTTATCTTCCTGTAAAAAAGGCAGAATTAGGTGGAAGAACATTCAGTTTTGTATTCATACTTCAANGTGATGCACAAGACAGCGATCTGCTTTCCAGCAGATTATTTGCTACTGCTACTGCAGGCACTGAAAACCACCAAGATATTCGTGCTACAGAAGCTATCATAATGAGGAAGAGATGAAGAACTCCAGTACTGGATTTTTCACATAAGCTTCTGCAAGCAGAGAATTTTATTTTCCTGTAAAAAAGGCAGAATTAGGTGCAAGAACATTCAGTTTTGTATTCCCCGTTTTACACCAAGGAGCTCCAAACAGAGTGGAGAACAACTTTTCATGCAGGACTTCAGGCTTGGGTTTTGTGATCCACAGGCAACTAAGTCAAAGGGACATTTCTATTCACTTTTCTCTAAGTTTTGTACTTGAATTTCTTCAAGTTCTTCAGTATTTGTGGAGGAGAGCTAGCACATGTCCAACAAGTGCAGTAGAGTTCCTCACTTTGCCAGCATTTTTACCTGAAGGATGTGGTAGGGAGGCATCCTTGAGGCTTACTCACAAAGGACTATCTCAAAGGGACCATCAGAGGATTCAGCTCTACCAGCTGCCTCACCTTCCCCAGAACCAGAAGTTCAGCAAAGGGAATGAAGACAGCTGCTGTCATTTTTGTGCCATAGATGTGGCCCGTGGAATCATAGTGGAAAACAGCCACATGAAACGCTGCCATCATTTTTACCTGCTACCTCAGAAAGGGCAACTTCACACAACTTTCTCCAAAGGATCATACATGAGGTACCTGTTACTTACCCGGGGACCTGGGGGACCTGTATCTCCTCTCTGTCCTTTGAAACCCTACACAAGGGAATGAAATCAATAATTATCCATCACCCAGATGCATGAAACACTAAGAAAACTCTAGCTTGAATGTTTATTTAATAACCTTTCCAGTTTTGCCAAAGGTTATTGGGGACTGGTCAGCATGGAGCAGCTGTGTCCCAGGGAGTAATTAGGCAGAGCCACATCACAGAAAGAGCTTTCCACACCTCCTTAAGCTGTAAAGCTAAGGTTCTGGTCTGTGTATCCCTGGTGTGACCAGCCAATATACTATTTACCCCTAAATTTTACTGTCCCCACTCTTTCAGAGGACGTGTAACAGAACACAAGGGTTACAGCTGTGACTTCTGGTAGAGGGGTGTCTGAGGTTATGTGTTTTAATTTCTAGGTAAGGGATTCAATCTTCTCCAAGTGTGAAGAATTCAGGAATGTCTGTGTTCTACTTTTGTTGCTTATTTATGTATTTATTTAGTCACAAAGCCACAACTGGTTATGTGTTTGCATCAGCAAAGAACCTCATCTGCCCAAGAAATGCTCCCTTGCTACAGTACAGGGGGTTGAGTGGGTGGAACCCTTCAGCGCAGCACCCACCGGTAATCCTCTGGCACCTTCCCGGCCTGGGAGCCCTTGTTCTCCAGGCTTTCCCTGTGGGAAACAATAAAGCTCATGTTAGAGAGAGCCCCAAATCTGTCTCTCTGATGTTGAAAACTTCCCACTCCTCTCCCTCGGACATAACGTCACTGAGAACCGTGAGTGCCCAGGGGTTGTCCAGCAGTACTGGAGTCTGAGTTTGCAAGAACAGCAGTGACAGACATTCCCAAACACACCTCAACCTGCACTGTCACCTGCACTCTGAGGCCCTGAGGCATTTTACAGCTCTGGACTGGTGCACGTGTGCAGTGTCAAAGCTGCACCAATACCTAATCAGCACAAGCAAAATTAGCATCTGCACATAGAAATTGGGTGGTCTGGTGCAAACACAAACTGTCTGCAGCTGCTGTGACAAGCACTCCTCTACTCAGCAGTTGTCCTAATGCCTGAGAACTTGGCTTTTCCCAGAACCACTAAGTCCCGTTTGACAAGTCACTGGAAGAGGATGGCAATGCCTGATACTTGAAGCACATTCTTCATGTAACACACACAGTTGCAAGAAATAACACTACTGCCAAATTTATTAACATTTCCTTTTAGCTGAAAACTTCGTGGCACAGCTTTTTTCCCTTCAGCAAACGCAAGTATGGACTACATAGAGAAAATCAAATATAAAATCTCTAATCCTGGGCAACAGAACTGTCTCAGAGCAATCCAGAAAAAAGCTTTTTTAAAGACACCTCCTCTAAACTTTTTATGCCCCATAAACTTCTATCAAAAGGATGGATCACTACATTTAATGTTACAAGACGACCTTCTTTCTCTGCAGTGTTTAAGGCAGCTGTAAAAATGGAGTCACTAAGTTTTAGTGCATTTATGGTAGTTGTAAAAGTAAAAGAACCCAGTTTCTTTTCAAGATTGCTCGTGTGTCATGCTTATAAATCGCTCAAGACAATACAGTCCTTCTGGTCTTAAAAACAGATGTGCAAACAGGCTCCTTGTTCCCCCTAAGGAGTCCGTAGATAGGCAGCTCCAAAAACAACAACTGGATGCAGCTTCTGATTGCCTAAGAAAAACAGTTTTGAATTACATTACCGGCTCCCCCAGAGATCCTGGTTTGCCATCTTTGCCATCATTCCCAGCAATGCCCTGTTAAACGGAATGCAAAACAGGAAAGGAATCGATAAGGAAGGTTGGCGGGGTTTTTGTCAGCATGAAAACTCAGCTCGTCATGACATGCTTGTTTGCCTAAACCACCAAAACACTCCCTACTTCTACAGCTCTGTTTTAAACCTCTCCCTGCCACACCCCTATCACAGCATAACCTGTTTTCTTTTCCAATATGGCAATATTTCCCCTTCCAGCAAGGCAAGCACTCCAACAATCTTAAATCAGGACTCTAAAACCAACTGTTATAAATCATTATAATGCCATTATCTTCATTGAGGTAGGCTACTTTACAATAGAAATATCTCTGGCTCTATCCTTATGAAAGATTAAAAAACTCCTCAAATGTTGTTCCATTACATTTCCCAGAAGAGAGGAGTCTATGCCCAAGGTGCACTTGCACTAGACTCAGTGCAATGGAATCATTTTGTCTGTGGATTCAGATAAAGTAAATATCCCAGTCTCTGAATTGTTTTGCCCTCACACTGGAGTTATAAGTTGATTTTTTTGCTCTGTAAGAATATTTCTTTCAATTAGGAGACAGGCAAAGAACAGACCTGGTTCACATTGTTCTTTACACTTTGCTTACAAGAGATCAAATACAACATCCACACTGTCCTGGACCAAGGACAATGCATCAGCATGACAGACAGCATTACAGACCACACATGGCTTTCAAAGCAACCCAGAAGTGTCACCTCTTTGTTTTACACACCTATGTGTGCATGAATAATTTAATGTACTGAATTAGAAGGAGCTTAATCACACTCACTGGAAGTCCAGGCAGCCCTGGTGGGCCCTGTGGACCTGGGGGACCATCCTTGCCCTGGAAGGAAAGAACAAACACCGCGGGTCAGGCATGCTCCTCAGAGGCTTCTATCAGATGAAGATTTATCACATGTAGAGTCTGACAGGGGACAACCATGAGAAGGGTCTCGTGGCCCCTGTCACAGAGTCTAGGAGGTTCCCTTGAAGTCCTTCTAGTTTAGAATAGATGGCCCTCTTTCCACATAAAAGAAATTCAGTATTATCTATGAGTTCTTACAAACTGAGAAACCACTGAAATGCTGGTAATTTTTTTTTGTGAACCTTTATTATATTTAGTATTTCATCCTTAACTTCCTGGATGAGGTGTCCAGCCAGGAAGCAGATGTATATTTTATACCTTTTAAATGAGTAGTTACAAGAAGTGCCTTTCTGACCATCCCAAGAAGTCCCCTTACTCCACAGGACTGGACAATATCATCCCAGGTCTTTCACAGTGTCACAGCCTTATTATCCTTTTGAAATAGAATTTCGGCCATCCTGTCCATCTTGTCTCTGGCCTTTCTGCCCACAGTGCTCACTGATTTCATAACGGCCATCAGAAGGACCATCACTGTTCCCTTCTGATGAAGTTCAGGTTGTGAAATAGCTCTGCAAAAGGCACCTTGTCCCTTAGGAAACCTTGCTCTAGAAATTCATCACAGAATTACACAGTCTTAAACTGTTCCAACTCAACAGCGTGTATTCTTCAGGGAGGGTTCATTTTTAACTTCTCAAGATGAAGTTAGCATCAATCAGATTACCTGTCTCTCCCAGGGTTTTCTGATGCATTACCATAAAGTAGCATCTGAAAACCCTTCAAATGAAACAGCAGTGCCAAAATTCTTCTCAAAGGTTATACCTGTTACTGGTATTTTTGGTGGTGCCAGGAGATGGTGTCAGGCCCCAGAATCTGAGCAGCCTGTGCTATGACGCCCTTCAACAGGTTGCTGGTTATATTTTGATAATCCCCACACAGGGTTCAGATATAAGCCTTAGGTCATGAAGCATCCTAATATATTTAGTAATCCTGTTCTGGAGGCTGAGAGATGTTAATAGCAAGGACAGAATGGACAAGAGGTACAAAAATCTCCATGGAGGTCCCATGGGCTGGATTATCCTCCGGCTAATTTGGAGTTTCATTTGGTGAGTTAAAAAAGTGCTAGAACAGTAATCTGTGGTTATTTGTGGAGTGTCTACTTGCAGGCTGAATATTTTGGGGAGCTTTCAAAGGACATTACATGGTTGCCAGCTCAGCTTTACTTCAGAGACCTAAACATAAGTGATGCAATGGTGAAGCACAGAGCTTAGAGCTTACCATGTCTCCTGGGGTTCCTGCTGGTCCTATTGGTCCTGGTGCCCCATCTGATCCCTAAACAAAATAAAGCAGAAACAACGTGAATAATTAACGCATTTCGTATGTTTTTCTACACATTCCCTACCACAGCTGGCAACTCTGGAGCTCTCTTTAATCACTCAGCTCAACATTCATTCCATTTCTTCATCCATCACTGAAAAGCAGTGCCAACCTCTGCACTCAATCAGGCTCCAAAGCCAGAAATAAGCAGATACTTGAGTTTGGTCTTGGCTCTTCCTTCTGAAAATAGGGGACAAGTAGGAAAAAGTCAATCATGACAAAAATAACTCTGAAGAACAGCAATTACAGGAGAACAGAAATTATGAAGCACATCTATGGCCAGCAAACTCCTGGAGCCACGTGTCAATGCAGACAGAGGGAAAAGTCAGCAAAAGCTGAAGAACAAAATTGTCTAGAGGACATCACATTTTGCTCTGTTTTGACAGGCTCATTTTCAGTTTGCACATTTCCTTTGGCTGTGAGTCTGTTCAGCAGGTCTCCTAGGACAATTTTAAGTGTTTTAATCCCACTGGTGAAACTCTGTAGTTGTAGCAGTATTAGGTTAATAGAGACACAGCAAATGTATCTGTTATTAACTTCTCCTAAAAAATGCTCATGGGAGCTCAAATGACCCATGAAGCAAGTCCACATGTTGTCCCAGCAGCAAAGCATCCAGAATCCTTTAGGCACTGCCACCACCTGAATATGGAATTTTAATCTAACCCCGCTTTCCTGGTATGTCCTGTCATTTAGTCAGTGCAGTGTGAATGCAGGCTGTGCTGATGCCTGGAACAGATGAAGGTGGCACACCCTCAGCACAGCAGAGCCAAACTGCACTGTAAGCAGCAATATGAGCAGTGATGACTCTGGGCAATGAAAGGTGGTTTGGAGAGAAAAGTCCTTGACTCAGAAAAAATCCCCAGACTTGAAGGGAGTAAAGCAGAGATACCACCAGCAGGAGAGCCAAGTGATTTCAGCTCTGATTCCACACTGTTACCTCTTTTTAAATACAAAGAAGCATAACTGTATTCATGGAGAACTAAGAATGAGAAGGACTGTGATGGAGAGGGATGTGTAAAAGGCCTTTCAATTCAAAAGTAACTCACACAACATGAAAATTGGAGAAAATCTGGTCTCATACCACTGTGTAAAACTGAGAAGTAAAATGCTGTTAGATCTGCTAGTTCTAGACTAACAACTTATTCCACATACAGGAAAGCACCTATACATGTATTAAACAGTCCCTGTGGAAGAGTTTTTATCATCATCTTCGTGTTGTATAAAGAGAGCAACTGAAGCTTAGCAACAATTTACAGAATGAGTTGAAGCAATCAGTGGAAAGTGGCCAATGTATTAAATGGCAATTACCATGAGTGGGGAACTCTATCACACTCAGGGGATCATTAGGAACCCACTGGAAAATGCAAATTCAGTGCACAGACAGATGGGAATGGTCCTTTCCACCACATGGAGCTTGCAACACACTTTGCTAGCAAAACTACAGGACCATCTTAGCAACAGAGGAACTTACGGGTGGACCAGGGTTTCCAGGAGCCCCTGAGAAGCCAGGCATTCCAGGGTGGCCCTGCAGAATGAAAACAGAGACTTTCTTTATGCATTAGTAACATATCTACTTATATAAAAGTCAACTGGTAATTATTTTGAGGTAACATCAAAATGAGTCAATTCACAGAGAGCTGGTTGTAAGGAAATAAAGAACCATGGCCCTTTAAAGTGAAACTTTGGTTTTCAAAGCATGCATTTCAGAAATAATATAGTTCATTTCAGGTATACTTCTTTCAGTGTTTATTTTAGTCTATGCTAATGGAAGATGAGAGCAGATATTATGGAATTGCACAAGATGGGAGGTCAGTTAGGAAACAAAACTGTTTAAAATGTCCTGCAAAGTCATTGAAGAGGTGCTGATTTGCACCTTAAACCAGGGACTCAGCCCTTGGCAAAATTAACTATGAAAGTTTGCTCTAATTTAAACCATTCTCATCTTTCCCGTGGCATCTCAGTCCCTCCTCAAAGAGGTCCTCCTTACATTCATCATCTAAGACAAATAGAAACACTGACTTTTTCAACCCAAAGACACCTGAACTCCTGGATATCACCCAGGGATTATCCAAGGAAATAAGTAAGGGTTAGGTAATATAGAGAATTCAATGCATTCAGTCTAGAGGCGAGGAAACAGATGGTTCTGGGAGGTTTTTATTGGAGATGAGGATGGAAGTCTGTGGAGGATTGCTATGGTTCCACTCTTTGGCATAGCCATTTGTGGTTTGTCAATGATGAAGAGCTCCCATCTTCCTGCTCTGCCTCTGAGAAGGGTGCTCTGGCACAGGCATCATAGGAGTTACTGATGAAGGAACAATCACAGTGACAGCACTGCTGGAAAGCACACTCTGTTTTTACCTGTTCACCTTTTTCTCCTACTTCCCCAGTCATACCACGGTCTCCTTTAGCACCCTGGTAATAAAAAAGAGGCATTGAAAGTCAATGACATACAGTGTTGTGACAGCTTTTTGACCTCTTTCATAAAGCACTTGGACATTCAAGAATGAAACACAAGAATCAGGACTGAGCCCTCCTTGCCCTCCTCTTAAATTCTTTTCTAGGCTTTCACTACCAGTGCTGGAACCAGGAATAAATGTGGAAAATGGCCTTTGAGCAGACCCAGCGTAGCTGGTTTTTAATGTGTTATTCTCATAGGCATAAAGAGGAATTACACATCTTTAAAGAGCAGGCAGGTTGTTAGGAACTTCACTAAATCACATCTTGGTAAGGAATCATCTGGCCCAACAAAGGTGCCCCCACCCTTCAGGAACAACAGCAATAAAACCAGTATTTCTAAGATGCAGCCAGAAAATTCATACCCAAAAAATGCTCCCCTCTTTCTCTTTCTTTCTCTTTCTCTTTCTTTCTCTTTCTCTTTCTCTCTTTCTGTTCTAGAGACACAGGACAGAGACAGCTAACTCAAATGTACGTCTGCATTATCAGTGCTCACAGTGAGACAAGACAGGGAAAATTACTGAGGTGATGGTGAAGGAAGTGTGAACAATGCACACAGCAAGAACAAATTTCTGGCCATGAAAATAATACACTGGTTTACTACACGGGATCTAGGAGACAAGGAGGAGAAAGAAGGTTGCTATTTATTAATAAAAGAGTTCTAATTCATTTGGTCAGAAGGAATGAAGCTGCTCATGAGCAAAGATCTGCAGTTCTACTGCTCTGTTTCAGTGGGACTCAATAGCCCGGATGGTGTTGGTAAGGACAATATACCACAGAGTCAAAACTGCAGAGTAATTTGGCTTTTCCACTGCAAGGATCCTCCTAAGATATGTAGAAAAGAGTCAAAAAGACTGTCTTTGTGTTTGCTCCTTCCCAGGGGTCTTACAGAACTTTTGTGTTTTTTTTTTTTTTTTTTTTTTTCATTTGCATTTGCAAACCCTTTTTACTGAATTCAAGTTAGACTTCTTATCGGTTACTTGATTTGACTTTATGCACACGTACAGTTTGAATTTTATCCTGTTATTTCACCTAAACATCCATTCTTGCTGCCTAAATCTCTGCTTTCTCATGACATATAAGAAAGCAGCAGATGTGGTATGTCTCAGACTGCTTGGCATTTCTGCCAGTTATTGGCTTTATGGGTTACTAATTCTCTTGTAAATTTTATCCTGGAACATACTTTCATTTTGATCAACTCTGTGTTTACTTTTGAGATTGTGCTGCTCTCCCTACCACACTTTTAATTGCAAGATATGAAATTAATTCATGAAACTCTATTAGCTTGTCCTGCACTCTAACAAGTGCAAATACAAAGATGTTAAAATAGCAGGAGCTATTTTAGACAGTAAGTCAGTGGTGAAGGGATGTCTGGAGGAAACTGTGGCCCATCATTAATCACCTTATCTCTCTGTCCATTGATTTGTTTTGATTTATTTCACATTAAGCAGTTTTAATTATGGACAGGCACTGGCACTGTGAGCAGTCCTGTTCATGGGAAATGCTTGAAATGTGACATTATTGGAATACTTCAGACAAGGGAAATTTTATGTTGGCCTATGTCCCTGGACCACAAGGCAGGACCATATAACTGAAACTATAACATGTTTCAGGAAATACTTGGAGTTTGTGGGTAGGACCACCATGGCAGATGGTGTGTTTGGAGCCCAGCAGCCCATTGCATCAGCCCTAATTTAAGTGATTCCAGCATATAAGATTCAAGGAGAAGAGGAACAGGCATGGGGGCTACTGCTGAGACTTTAATTTCTTCCTCACCTGATTTGAGGTAAAATTTACTCTCAAGTCTTTATCCATCATTAGAACACCAATGCAATGAAATTCAACATCAAGAATCAGGCCCTTTAGATGTGTCTGCCTGTCTGTGTGTGAACAAAGGGAGGATAGAAGACACTGTTTAAGTGAAACCATCCCTCACACCATGGGCAGAGACACCTTCACTAAACCAAGTTGCTCAAAACCCCATCCAACTTAGCCTTTAACATTTCCAGAGATGAGGCATTCACAACTTCTTTGGCTAACCTGTTCCCAAAGTAATTAGTGTGATTAACTAGTCACAAATAAGTTTTCATTAGACAGTTGAAGAAAACCAACCAACCTTTGGGCCATCGAGCCCAGGTGGGCCTGGAGGACCTCTGGGACCAGCAATCCCCTGCAATGCAAAAGAGGTGGAGGTAGAGGTAGGTAAACAGTAAACACTAGTTCAGTTCATTGACTCCACAGGCCTCTAAAAAAGATTCAGCAGGTTGTTGATGAAAGGAAAGGAAAAAAAAAAC
>VYZQ01054875.1:1454-35653 GCA_013400655.1 Mystacornis crossleyi | reverse complement strand
CTCCAAGATCATCCAGTCCAACTCTCAATAACAATTTTAAGAGCAGAGCCTTGATTCTTGCAGCTCCCTGAAGGGGTGGATGGGAGGAATGAAGAACTGAGGAAGGAGCTGATGATTTTTCCTGGTTTTCGACTGTGAATAAACTCCTCCCTACATACCCTAAATCCATCAGTGGAGAGGAATTTGCACTTCGAGAGGCTGATTAAGCTTTCACTGGATTTCCTGATTCTCTGCAGTGTTTATGTCTTCTTTAACTTAATCCTCATGCCAGGTAATGGAGAAGTTTGGGGTGACAAAGCAGAATTTGGGGAGTTTAAGACACCTGGATTTAAATGTACCAAGCTCCTCATCCAGAGTGTCCTGCAAACATCAAAGCAACTCAGGAATTTGGGAAGGACAAGCAGGATCCAGTGTCTGCAGCTCTTGAAATGGAAGCTGGCCTTAAAACCCTGTAAAAACACAGAAATAAATTTCCCTGATTTATTTGAAGTGTGAAGAGGTCAGAATTTAAGGGTCTCTTTAACCAGAAAAACAAACAAGCAAACAAGCAGGGCCCAATTGCAGGTGGATTTAACATGCCTGTGGACAAGGGAATTTTTAATAGCTAATCTTCCCCTGCCAGCTCATGGGAAATATCAATCTATTAGGCAGGATTCGAGTGCTGAATTTTTAATGCACTTTCAGTGATTAAAGTGTTCTTTTCCTCCACTGCTTGAAAGAGATCACAGTGGCTTTAAAGAGCAGTTTAAAGTCGGAACAACAATAGGGAATTAATAACTGGAGTTGTCCATATTTCTCTCCAGGAGGGAAGGGCTGGGCCTATTTGCATCCAGGCCTTGCATTCAGAGCACTGGGGACAAGAGAAAATCCCTCATTTTGGGAGCAGCAATGAGCCCGAGCTGCTGGAGAAGGATCCTGTGGCTTTACTGGCTCAGAGCAAGTGGTTGGCCATGGATGGGAGCTGGGAGGGGAGGCCTGGAGGATGGGGACGGGCACAGCATTAATGGGGATTGTTTGTGACAGTGGATATGGAGGGGTGGAGTCTCGGTGTCACTGAGGGGAAAATGAGAATATGCCGGCCCGCTGATGGCAGGGAAACTGGAATTTGCAGGGAGAGAGGCCCTAATCCTTCCAGAAGCTGATTCCTGACTGCTATCCAGCTAAAGCAGGGAGGTCTAACAGTACTAACTGTGCTGGATCTCTCCACTGGTGCATTCTGTTCCTTTACCTTCCTCTTAAGGGGAAAAATCCCCATTTGGTCCAAAATCCCTTTGCCAACCAGAGCCTGGCTGTCCAACCCCACTTCCCTTATAAAAATAAGGAAAATCACCCTGCGCCCTGCCTGTTCCACTTGACTTATGCAAGCACAGATGCATTTGCTGCATCCCCCTGCCCCACTCCTACCCCAGAGCATTTCCAACGTGCTTTATGCTCAGCTGTCTGCAGCCCCCTCTGAAACCTCTGCATGACACAGCCAAATCCTCATTTTAAAAGTGCTTTTAGAGGCCCTGCTCAGAACAGCCCCGACCGCCCTAAATTTGTGTTTTAAAGAAGCTTCAAAGTCGGTGCTGGAATTTCCCTCCTCTCACTTCATTCTGGTTTGGGGTTGCTAATGGATGTGTCATTGTAGTGCTGGCTGGCCCAGGGCAGTAATGAATTACTGGATTTAATTGTGGGCTTTTGGGCCTGTTCTGGAGGTAATAAATAAACAGCAGCCTGGGAGTTCTGCAATCAGGAGAGAAGCTCCAGGCAGGCACACGGACCTGGGGCCACAGCTGAGAGGCTCAAGACGCAGTGCCAAACCTCCTCTGCCTGCATTGATCATGTACGAAAGGCCCAGGCAGGGAACTGGGAGAGGGTAATTTGGTTAATGAAACATTCCTGAAGTCTCTGCACCTGGGAATCTTGCAGGGATCCTCTGTTCCTCAGCGCTGGCCTCTCGGTCAGAAGATTCTCAGATAGATTTTCCTCCACCTGCTTCAGTTCAAGTTAAGGTAAAACAGGGTAAAACTCGGGGTGCCTGTAAGAGTTGCCAGATATTTAAACTAAAAGAATCTGAGCCCTTTCCCAGTCCAACTGTTCAGTGAATCCTTTGTCTCTCCCTGCTCTCCAGTGACACTTCCACTTCGCTTCCCTGAATAATCGAATCCGACCTGGTCCAGCCGGAGTGCACAGGTAAAGGAAATGTTCACGCCTAGGAGATAAATAGTGGGATTTACCACATGAATTAGGGTCTACCTGGCCTCGCTGAGGATCTTCCTAAACCCTGTGAAATTGGTGAGGAAATTCTCTGTTTGCGCCATGGTTTAATGAATTTAATAGGTAAAGGGAGGACAAATAGATTTATCGGATGGAATGAAGAAAATGCTACTCTAAAATATAATAAAATCTTGGAATGGCTTGGGTTGGAAGGGACCTGACGGATCATCCAGTCCCACCCCCTGTCATGGGACTCCTTCCACTCTCCCAGGTTGCTCCAGCCTGGCCTTGAACAATTCTGGGGATGGGGAATCCACAACTTCTCTGGGCACTTGTGGTGCTTTGGTTTATTCTGTTGAGCAGAGGGCACAACCTTCAGACCCATCAGAAACACAGTGGTGGAAAGGGATCTTCCATCCCAGAATTCCTTCTCATTTCCAATTGAAACTGGAAGGGCTTTCCTCCGGCAAGTGCTGGGGCAACGAGGGCGCTTCAGAGCCCCAGGGTCAGACCAGGGAGAGCTGGGTTTGAATTCCTGTGGTTCCCTGCTCCTTCTGTGGATGTGGCTTCTGCCAGAACTGGGAATGAGGAACTAGTTTGCTCACCTGGAGCTCAACACCGACAATGGTGGCACAGCTGCAGTTTATAAACTACTTTTGGCATTCAGTGCTTTAAAATAAGCAACAACCAAGCAAGGAGAACTTCGATCCGAGCCTTTTTCTGGTCTCCATCAGTATCACTACAAAAATTCCAGCTCCCTGGTAATTGAAATGTCACTCTGGGGCCTTGCCCTGCCAGTCAGGAGGAACAGGAGAGGCAGGGAAAGGTGATTTCCTCAGCCTCAAGGAATTATTTCCCCCCGTGTCCTGCAGAGGCTGCAAGGTGACCTCAGGGAATGTTTCCCATTAGCATTTGGGTGATTCCTCATTCCTTAAAGATCATTTATGAGTCCCTGGGCCCTAAGTGCCCCAGTACAGCTGATGCCACCCCAGGGGACAGCGATTCACAGGATTTGTTTGTGGCAGAGCAAAAAATTGAATGGCTGTTTTCCCAAATCTGTGTGTTTTGGAGAGTTACTCTTAAATACTGAAATAATCAGAGTAAAACCATCCTCTACAGAAGTTCCTAACTACAGGATTTCTGACCAACTGGAATTCAGCTCCTTTCTGTAAAGGCATTGAAATTATCCAGGGTGGGCAGGAACGTGGAGTCCTTGGTTTGGAGTGTTAACTAAGCAGGAAAACCTCCGGAATTAAACTCTGGCAGATTCCCACCATTTGTTTTATTCCGTGTCTGCAAGACTTTCATCTTTTTTTCCCCAAACCACTTCTTCTCAGAGCTCTTCCCAACAGCACAGAGGCAAGAAATTATGCTTTGCAAGATATTAACCATTAACTTCCTTTGATTTTTTTTTCTGAACTACTTAAATCCTCATGTCTGTAAGATTTGCTCTGAGATATTTAGAGAGTGATATTTGATTTTTCTCTGGCTCTCTGCTGCCTGGAGAGGATTGGAATGCAGTGCTCAATCCCACACTCACTGTAAGCTCTCACTGGCTTGGTTTAAACCAGGATTGAGGAATATTTAGGGAGCGGACATGGTGCACAGAGCCTGGATTCAGTCAGCAGGAATTCCAGAGAGGTTTTGCAGTATTACCAGGTACTTATCCCTAAAAATCTCACTTTAACCACAGCTCCCTGCCCAGTTGAGCCCAGCCACAGTGCTCAGGAGAGGTGGGAAGTGCTGTGGTTTGAGAGGAACAGGTGAAAATCCTGTGTTTTAAATGGAATTCTGGGATTAGCAACCGTCCCAAGGATGTGCTGCAGGACACAGAGAAAACCTCCTGAATTTCTGCACTGTCCTGGTCAATTTGGGACAGCTGAAACTTCCAAGAAACAGAATTTTTAGCATTGAAGTCAAACTTTAACAAGTATTTCAAGGCCTGTAGCAGCAGCAATTTAATTGGAATTTATCCCAGAGTTTTTCAGGTGGAGTCTGGTGCACAGGGCTGGCCCATGGGGGTTTCCTTTGTTTCACTCGAGCTGAGTCGTTCTGATGCCAAAGGAAACCAGGGCAGTTCCTCTTTCCCCCTCTGGGCTGATGCAGGGATCCTCGTGGAATGCAAACTCTGCTCCCCACACCTGCAATCCACCAGAATAAAACTCCAGGGTGTCCATTCATTGTTTATATTGGTGCCTCCTCGTGCCAAGGAGTTGCACTGCGATTTCTGGGAGCTGTGTTCAGACAGGGAGGGGACGGAGCAGGGGCAGCAGCCCAGCTGGAGAGGCTGGAATGGAGCTGGAGATCTCCCAGGCTGTCAGGGAAGATCCAGTGTTCTGCTCACTCCATCCTGCATTCAACAGAAAATAATCCAACAGGGTAATTGTCAGCTCTTTCCCTGAGCCAAAAGTTTGGGAATGCTGCTGGGAGGGAATTCTTTTCTAGCCTGACTTTGCTCGAAATGGTGCAGCCCAAACTGCACATCTGCAGGAGACTGGGGAGCTGGAGGAGCACAGGGTGGGACTGCTTTGGGAATTCCCTCCATTTTTCCTTTTCCTGATCATTTTTCCATCCCTACAGTATTGTCCTCCATTGGCTCCCAGCACTTGGAAACTCAGGCAGGGCTTGGTGGGGATGAGAACCAAAAATCCGTGTGAGAAAATGATGATTTTAATGACCAGGCCATAGAACCCCCTCCTCACTGCCTGGGCTTTGATCTTTTTCCTGGGAATTCACTGTTAAAGCCACTAAAAGAATTGTGCACATGGATGAGGAGATGGAAATAGGGGTGATCTGTTGCGTTCAGCCTCAGCCTTCCAAGAGAGCACAGGGGGCTTCCTTGGGAGGGAAGGTGTTTCACTTCCCGTGCCCCTTTTTGGACTGCCCCGCCTGGCCCTGGCTGGCTTTCAGCTTCTCAACACAGCAGCCACAAAGGAGGCAAGAAGGCTCCCAGGCATTAGGGCTTCAGGATGTTTATTTGCACGGCTCTCAGATGGCAGAGAGAGAGCCACAAGGGTGGCTGGACCCCCATGGAAGGGGACCCAGCACGGCCCCTTTGGCCCATGCAGAGAGGGCGTCACACGGTATCAGGTCGGAATTTGTACGGGGATGAGAGGGGCAGAGAAAGGACATGGACCAATAGTCCCAAGGCACAGGGGCGGGACCAGGTTACAGAATAAATGGGGAGAACCTGAGGGAGTGGCCAGGAATAGGGGTGGAGGGGAAGGGGAAGACCACATGGGGAGGGGCAGGGAATTCAGCAAAGAGGGAGTGGAAAAACAGTTCTCCACAGTGATCCACATGATCCAGTGAGGGGCATCCCTGCCACAAGAGGGGTTGGAACTGGAGGAGCTTTGAGGTCATTTCCACCCCACATCATTCCATGGTTCTGATTCCTACTCCTACACTGGGATATGTTATACTGGAGATGATATTTGTAAATTTTTAACCTAGCTCAGCTTCCCGATGGGATTTTCCAGAACAAAACAGTAGAGGAGCTGTGACTGTCCCTGGATCCCTCCTGGAAGTGCCCAAGGCCAGGCTGGACAGGGCTTGGAGCACCTTGGGACAGTGGCAGGTGTCCCTGCCCATGGCAGGGGTGGCACTGGATGGGATTTAAGGTCCTTCCAGCCCAAACCATTCCCCGATTCTGTGAAAACTGATTGTCAAAAGTAACCCTGGCACACGACACGTTTTTTCTTGAGATTTGTCTTTTGGATTGGCAGCTGGTAGGTCCCTAAAAATGAAATTTTCAGCTCTCTACTTACACAAGCATTCCTTGAAAATGTCACTGCTGCCTGGGATTGGTGGCTGTTCCATTCATTTTCTTCATTACAGAGGGATTTTCATTCCTGAAATTGACCAAATCACTCTTGTCTCTTTGACAAGACTTTATTTTTCTCCCACTTTGTACCTACTGGCTCCTATTTCCCCAGCTGGCAGATTTTGAACCTTTATTTATCCCCTCTCTTCTCCATCCTCTCACCATCTTATTCCATATGTTTATTATCTTTTCCATCCCCAAGCTGTGAATAATTTTGAGGGAGATCAGGCAGCTGCCTGGGAATCAGCTGCTTGGCAGCAGCCTGGTGCTGGAGGACTCCCTGGGTTAACTCAAAATTGCTGTTGAAGGATTTTGGAGAGCGCAGAAAAATATCCTCTCCCAGCAGTGCCAATCCCAAACTTGTCAGAATTACCAGCTATTATTGGATTGACTGGAAAATAGCGAATTAAAAGAAAAAAATCCCAGTGTTCTGTGTATTTATCTGCTTTTTTAGTTGTTTTTAATGCCAGGACGAGCTGAATTTTACATGGTTAATGAAACTCTGGATTCTTATTTAATTAAAGGCTTAAAATTAGGATTATTTTCAGTTTAATCCTGGGAATTTATCAGTGAAAGGATCAGAGAAATTCTGAGGGTACCTTAGGAAATTAAGGTCCTGAATTAGGGATGGGGGGGGGTCAGATGGCACAAATCCCAATCCCATCCCTATTATATTCCTGCTATTTCTTCCTCAGTTCTGACTCCTTTAGTTCTGTGTTCCCCACGCTGTGCTTAAACCACTGAGGTAAAATCAGATCCCAAATCTCCTTTGCCGGGTCCAAATTCCTATTAAAAGTCAGATTATTCCTGCTCTCCCAAGGGAATTGGGAGCACGGTGCCAATCCACATGTTTTGGGGTGGAGATGATCCATAGCAAGCAAGGCAGGACTCCAAATTACAGTCCCTGGCATTTCTCTTTAAGGAGCTGAGAAATTGTTCAAAAACACCAAAGTAAAGCATGAATTCCATGCAGTTTATTCCTTTTACTCCTTCAGCTTTTCCAAGGGAAGCTGTACAGGCATGGAAACAATTTGTGTTTGATTTCTGCCTGCTCACCCAATGGTTCAAACAGGCAGCAGCCAAAGCAAAGCTCTCTGTGTCTGTAAACAATCCCTGAAATATTTTGATGGAAGAAGAGCACGAAGGGTTATCACTAGTTGGGTTTAGTATCAGGGAATTATAAAAATCACATGTGAATCTGCAGCAAAATAAAGAGATTTCCTGTCGGGTGGTGCTGGATCAGAGGCCCAGGATTCCTGCAGGCTGCGGGGATGTTCCTGGCATGGACTGACAGCTTGTTTTTCCCAAGGCACTCACAGGCTGCAGGCACCCATTGTATGAAATCCTGTTAATTTTAGCTTGGTGCTGCGTTAACTCGTTTGTGTTGCCACAGGACATGACATTTTCTGGGCATTTTTTCATGGCAACATTAGGATTTAACAGGATGAAAGACCTCGAAGTCATAGAACTGATGAGAGATTTCTTTTGGAAGCAGCCTCTTGGAGGTAATTTCAGAGATTCAGGGCCTTGTCCAGTCCAAGTCTGAAGGATGAAGATTCCCCAAACTTTCTGGGCCACGTTTTGGTCTTTAACAACTCACTTGGTTCATTTTTATGTATTTTTAAAATAAGTGCAGTCAGAATTTCTCTCCTTGCCTGTTGTCTCTGTGTCCTGTTGTATATTCCTGAGGTAAGTCTGGCTCCATATTCCCGGACTTTTGCAGGGAATAGAAAAAGGCTGGACTCGTGTAACAAACCTGAGACCCTTTTCCCTTTCCTCAGCCTTTTCCTGCCTGTACGTTGGATATTAGGAACAATTTCTTCACTGAAGAGTGGTTAAACATTAGGACAAGATCTCCAGGGAAGTCGTGGAGCCACTGGAGATGTTCAAAACAGCAGCAGAAAGGGCACTTTTAGTTTTTTTGGGCATGGTGGGGTTCAGTCACCATGGACAAGTTGGACTTGATGATCTTGGACGTCTTTTTCAACATTAATGATTCCATAATTCCAAATAAGCGGGGAGGGAGGTCCAGCTCTGCCTGATCCCTGGGCCAGGGCTGAAAGCCTTGGATGGGTTTTAATTCTTCTCTGCTCTCCATGGGTCATGTCCCACCTTGGTAACAAATCACTCACTGAAGGACCTGCCTGGCAGAGCTGCTCCAGGATGGGAATTCAGAGTTCCACATCATACAGAGATGAGACGATCTTTCTCAGGGTGTTCAGAATCACAAAACTGAGGTTGGAAAAGACCTCCAAGACCATCAAGTCTAGCCTTTGATCCATCACCACCTTGTCAGTGCTTTAATGGTGTCACAAGTCCAGCAGAAAACATTCTGACCATGCAGGAGACCCAACATCTCTGCAGTTCCTGCGTGGCTTGGAGCTGTGCCAAGGGGATTTAGGGTGGACATCAGGGAAAGGTTCTTCCCCCAGAGGGTGCTGGGCACTGCCCAGGCTCCCTGGGGAATGGGCACAGCCCCGAGGCTGCCAGAGCTCCGGGAGCATTGGGACAGCGCTGCCAGGGATGCACACGGTCTCTACAATCCCACCCAAACCAAACCATTCTGGTATCCTATGGAAGCTGGCCAGACATTCCTAATCAAGGACAATTCTATACAACTCTGTAGAGCACCACAGAGATTCCATCAATCCAAGGACCCAAACCCCATTCCCTTTGAGCTGGCAGAGGGGACCAATGTCACCTCTCCCTGCACTGAAGGCAGTGAAGATCCAACCCTGGAGGAGCCTGTTCTTACATGGAATATCCGTGAGCAGCTCCCAAACCCAGTAACTGCTCGAGATTTGCTTTGCATTTGCACCTCTGGCGGTTTGAAGCTGCTGGAGAAACATCAAAGATAAATACAAAAACCTAAAGCTTGATCAAGCGCATTAAAAGCTGCTGTTAAATTGGGCCTCTGGCTTTCCGTGTGAATCCTTTTTATTTTCCCACTTTCCTTTTCTTTCATTTCTTTTGCTCTTTTCACTTCAGCAGGAAGCTCATTTGCGCAGGGAATGTGACCTGGGGATGATCGTAAGGAATGCAAAGGGCTCCTTCACTCCCTCAGACGTCTCTGTGGACTTCTTACAAGTCTGTTGAGGATAAACATCACTCCAGACACTCTTGTCAAAGAAATTAAGCTCAGATCCTTAACCCAGGATCATCTCAACGAGTGTGTTGAGGTCTCAGGAGGTTGGATCTCTTATTCTCTTTGGATATGATGGATGTTACCTTTATTTACAAGGGTGAAAAATGAAAAAACCCTCAGTGAAATAAAGAGTTTCCTGTGGATATATCTGTGGCCAAAATTACCATTAAGTAGGTGGAAAATTACCTGAGCCAACTTGTGCTGGGATATAATTCAGAAACAAGTGCTAGGAATATGAGTCAACGAGAAACGATCAGGAGACTCCAAAGGGAATCTGTACAAAGGATCAAATTCACCTCTGGAGCAGCTCCAAGGAATCTCAGCTCTCTCAGAGCAGCAGATGCACTGCCAGAGTTATGGGAAAGGTGTTTATCTAATCTTTGCACTCACAAATTATTATTTATACAGGAGGAATGCTGAGGTGTCCTGGGACTGGGGCCCTGTTGTGTGGAGCAATGTACAGGCCCTGCTCAGAGCAGACCAGAGATAAGGAGTGATATCAGCGAGGGAAGTGATGGGTCCCACAAGAAACAAGTGGATAAAGCCTGGTTTAGCGTTTACACACCATCCCTGTGTCCTGGAGCCTGTCCCTGTGTCCTGGAGCCTTTTCTTGTGTCCTGGAGCCTGTCTCTGGCTGCTGTCCCTGCGTCCTGGAGCCTTTTCCTGTGTCCTGGAGCCTGTCTCTGTGTTCTAGAGCCTGTCCCTCTATTCTGGAGCCTGTCCCTGGGTGCTAATACCTGTCCCCATGTCCTGGAGCCTGACCCTGGCTGCTGGAGCCTGTCCCTGTGTGCTGAACTGGGCTGGCAGGAGCAGAGTGAACGCCTGGTTATCACTGGAGACGAGAGGCCTGACCTCAGGACACTTCAGGTAAACGTGCTCCGTCCCTGCCAGGGACCTGTTTGTGTCCATTGACTCCTGTCCCCACCCCTGGAGGTGTCCAAGGGAGGCCTGGACGTGGCACCCAGTGCTCTGGGCTGGGTGACAAGGCAGGGATCAGTCACAGGTTAGACTCCATGGTCTGGAAGGGCCTTTCCACCCTCAGGGATTCTGGGATTCTGTGAATGGATCTCCTTCCCTCTGCTGTCACTTGTCTCCCTGTCCAGCACCTCTGCAGACCTGGGTTACTCCAGTGGAAGGTGTCCCTGCCCATGGCAGGGGTTGGAACTGGATGGTTTCAATGTCCCTTCCAACCCAAATTCCGTGATTCCCTGATTCTCTTGAGATAGTCCCTGTGGCCTTTGCCATGGATCCATGGCAGCCCCCTCCCAGCAGCCAAGGGAAGAAGGATGCACAGAAAGGAGAGTTCCTGGATCTAATTTAATGCTGGACCAGAGTTCCCCACACCTGCAGCAGTGGGCAGGTTGGTTTTAATCAAAAGCACCAAGCACCAAACCCCAAAAACTTCTGTGGGAGCTGTGGAGTTCAGAGCAGTTGGAAAAAATGCTGTGCCTGAGGTGCCTAAAGGAGGCAGTGATGGGAGAGGATCCAAATTTGGGGTTTAATGAGCTTAATTGATGCTCACCCCTGCTTCCAGAAACCCCTGATCCCTTCATTAGAAAGAAAAATATTCCTATGGCTGGATCCTTCCAGAGCAGTGTGAGCTGTTATTTCCAGAGCTGAGTGGGAGGTTTGGGATGGCAGAGAGGGAGAGCAGTGCTCCAAGCAAAAGGTTTTCCCTTTGGTAATGGTAATCTGATCGATGGGAGAGTGGGCCTGGAATGGGATTTTGCTGCAGATCGTGATTGGGAAAATTGTTTGCCAAGTGTTCAGGAGCTGCCTGTGAGAGCTGCACGAAATTCGGTGGTACTGAGCAAGAGAGAACAAAACACAGCTGGGATCATCCCATGGATCTCAGTGTGAGTGTAGAGGGGGAAAGGCAAAGGAGGGACTTCAGCTCTTCCCAAATTCAAGCACAAACATGTGGAGGCCTTCCAGGAAGGAATCTATGGAAGCAGCAGATTATGCCCGGGATGTGCTCTGGAGCTGTCATTTTGCACGGAACAGCGGGATTTGTGGGGGAAAAGTTGCAAACATGGAATAATTATCATTATTTTCTCTCATTGCCTGAAGAATTTGTGGCTGCCCCATCCCTGGAAGTGTCCAAGGCCGGACTTGGAGCACTCAGGGACAGTGGGAGGTATCCCTGCCCATGGCAGGGGTGGCACTGGATGGGATTTAAGATCCCTTCCAACTCAAACCATTTTGGGATTCTGGCCTGATTCTCTGATCCATTAAAACCCAGTTTCTGAGACTGTGACATTCCTTTACCTTCCATAAGGGGATGTGTGGGAGCAGTACCAGCCTCTTCCTGGAAACTTCTTCTCTAGTGTGCTTGTCTTTGAAGTGCCCTGCAAAAGCAGCTCTGCTGAGGCTGGGAGGGACCTCTGGAGATGTTCTGCTCCAGCTCTCCAGCTCTGGGCAGGATCACCTGAGGTTGGGGTTGAGTATTTTCAAGGACAGAGACTCGGCAGCTTCTCTGGGCAGCACCAGTGCTTGAGCACCCTCAGTGGGAAGAGCTTTTTGTGGTGTTCAGTGAAATGTTCCCTGTTTCAGCTCATGCCTCATGTCCCTGGCTCAAGGAGGAGCTGGGGCAGAGCCAGAGGGCCTCTCAGCACTGTGAGGGACGTGTTGGATCCCTCACACTTTGGATTTGTCATTAATCACGTCCCCATAAAGCTTCCCAGACAGCACATCCTGGAAGGTCACCTGGAGTAAATCAGTCCTGGTGCACAGCAGAGCTGAGGAGTTATGGCTCAAGGTCGCTCAGAGAAATCCCAGCCTGGGCCTAATGGGGTTTGAAGGAATTTGGGAATGTTTAGAAGCCACCCCATGCATAAACTGGTTTTTGTTTGTTTGTGCATCTTGAATAATTAATAAACCACAACAGGAAGGCTGGAGATTCATAAACTCCAGGCTCAGCAAGGCCTGCAGGGGACTTCTTCCCAAAACCTGGAGCAAGGTGAGATAATTTCTTATATCCCAGTGGTAAAACAAGTTTATTTTCACACCTCTTTAGCATGGCTTTAATTACCCCGAGTCCAGAGGAGTCCTGGTTTTACATACTCCCATTTCTCCTCTCTTGGGAGAGGAAAAGAGCAACAGAATTAAACCTGGAGTAAAGCTGTTGAAGATACAGCCTTATTGAGCTAATTGTGGCGCTGTTTGGTGGTTGCTGATTGAATTTTAATTCAAGATAAATTAGTAATCAATTTAATTAGAGGAGCACAGCAGGGTGGGGGGGTTGAGCTGAGGGGCTGCCTGGGCCCATTTGAAAACAATCCTTGATTTAAACAGTCTCTGGTCCACACTGAAAACACCTGGGTGGGAGAAGGGAAGGGGTTTCATCCCTGAATTCCTGGTGCAGAATGAGGCAGGAGGGACAAAGCCCAAAATTTTGTTTGCCCTAACAGTTTTACAGTTTTTAAGCTGCCTCATTACTGTCTGTCCCTTCAAAAGCTTCTTAAATAAGGTGTTAAACTGAGCCATTAGAATGGATTGAGCTGCAAGTTTTATCCCAGAACCCCTGGGCTAAGTTTAAGCCTGTTATGGGGTGACTACAAAGCCACATTTTATAAATCTTTGGCCAACAGGACCCTCTCATTACTTCTGCAGCAGAAATGCACAGAAATCTGATTACGGACCAGATATGTTGTTTACTTCAGGCCTGTTGACTTCCTCAAGCCCATCCCGAGGCTGATGTAGGTTCAGTGCTTTAATTATACAGCAGAATTAAAGAATAAACTGCTCTGACAGTTGTTCTTACACAGAACACGAAGATTAGGATGGGCAAAGCATTATTTCTGAAAGAGATATGTGATATATATATATTTGTGAGAATTATATGAGAGGTTTTAGGTGGCCAGGGCAAACCTGAGGCCTGCACTGCCTTCAGGTGTCCTGAGCAGTGACATTCCCAAGGGTCACTGTGGAGAATTTGGGCCTGATAAACAAGGAAAATGGACAAAAAATGCATTTTAGGTACTGTTCAGAGGTTCCTGCCTTGATAGAAGGCTGCAAGGGTCTCATTCCAGGCTGCTTGGTATTGGAGTGAATTCAATTAACTTCAAAAAGCAAAATACATGGGAAACTTAAAAGTGATATCTCCAAAGTCACCTTGAAGTTAGAAAAGTCTTGAATTGTTTCTCATTGTGTCAAACTGGAGACAAGGTAAAAATTCACTGCACAGTTCTGTCACATGTTGGATATCCAGATCCCCCTTCAGAGAAACAGGGATTATATTCATTTTTCTTATTATTTTCCTCATCTTTTTGGTTAAACTTCATGAAAGTGATGGGTATTGCCTGACTCTTCATTCTTCACAAGGTGTCCAACAGTCCCAGATGCCTCTAATTGGGAATTTGGTGGTGATAAATTGAGTGAAACTCCAAGGAAATCAACGCATGGCTTTTCCTTTTCATCTTCATCAGTGACGAAAAGGGGAGGAAATTGTGGGTACCTGAGTGGGAAGTGTTGAGGCTGGCAAAGTGTCTTTATTTGGGGCATAATTGGGTGGGCCTAAACAAAGGGAAGGTGAGAGGAACCTGCCCCAAACAGGAATTCAGGAAGGGCAGTTTTACGGGACGTTTTTTTCAGAATTTTTGTCTGACATGACCTTCTGCTTAGAGTAAAGATCCATGGTGTCCAGAGCTGTGGGATATTTCCCTGGGTTCTGTCACATCCTTGGCCTTCAATGTGAAATAATTTTACAAAATCTGCTCCCTGCCCTGAAATGGTTCACAGATTAAATGGGCATTTTTTTTCTCATGGCTTTTTTGAAGGTTTTGGTCCACCTGGATCTGCACCTCGAGCTGTGCTGTGGTTCCCTGGGCTGCTCCTGGCTCGTGGATGCATTCACTGCCCATTGTCACTTCAGGGACTCTTTTTTCATACAGTGAAACATGGGTCAGCTCTTCATGACTCAAACACATTGTGTTTTATAATTGCCACTAAAGGAAATCCATTTTCTGATGCTGCTGAAATAAGGAAAGGGTTTTTGCCTGTTCAGGTGGAAGGTCTTGGCACAGTTGTGGAGTGGGGGCATTTCCTAAACAAGAACCCAGAGCTGAGCAGATCACGGGGCTGAATTCTGCTCTGCTTTGGAGATTAATTCCTCAATTCAGCTGAGATTTTTAGGATTGAATTAAAGAAAGGAGGAAAACATAAAAAAAACAAGAATCCATGAATTAAGGGCTTAAAAACCAATACTGCTTTGAATCAAAGATATTTCCATCCTGTCTGTTGATGGCAGTGGCACAGGATCAATTAATAGAACATAAGGCCTTTGTTTATAAAGCTCCAATTTCTTCCCATCCGGAATTGTTCATAATACAGAGTTTATTTTTGAACTTCGACTTTCAAAGGAGCCTGACTGTTGTCAGTCTCAGCTAAATTAAAATCATCCTGACACCTCATGATTCCCACCCTGCACATCCTTCATTATCTCGATGGATTGAGATCTCACTTACAGGAGTTTTAAAGATGACAAAAGTGAGGTGCAGAGGGAGAGAACCTTCCAAGCTTTCAGGTTTTTGGAAGGTTGTAGTTACATAAATCCCAACACTTCCCAAGGGAATAACATGAAAATACCTGTGAATATAAGGGCCCGGATGAGGGACCCAAATCAAAGCTTTGGGCACAAAAAACAACTTTGGTCCCTCAGCTCAGGTGGGTGATGGGGGGACTGAGCTGTTCCTCTCATGGAAATGCCATTTTAACACCCTTTAAATGCATTGGGATTTGCCAGCATAAATTCATGCCTTTGAAATGGCAAAAGAAAACTGTGCAAGTGTGGATGAGGAGAAACTTCTGTTAACATTAGGAACTGGGAAAGAAAGCTATTAATAGATCCAACCAGTGATGCTAAACAGAGGGATAAATGTGTACTCAAGCTACTGCTTTTAAGTGGAAGGAGCCAGTATGGAAAATAAATCCCAGATTTCCTCTGGGACACTGTTCAGATTAGGCCTAATCTTCCCAAACGAGCAGGAGGTGGGGAAAGAAATCCTTTTTTTTGTGTTCAAATAAACAGCAGAGACAGCCTGACCTTCAGCATGACCCCAAAACCCCATCCTGGGAATGAACAGGGGGGAAAACCTTGTGGAATAGGATGTGGGAATGCTGAGCCAAGGGAATGGGGGCTCTGGGGATGGAAGGGGTGCAGGGGTGCTCTCCTGGGTGAGCCCTGTGCTGCTGTGCGGAGCAGCTCCACGTTGATTAACTGCATTGCATAATTTATGCTCTTCCTTATTTAATCACTCTGGAGTTGTGGTGCTCGCTGGCAGTTGCTAGATTGCTTTATTAAATTTAGGCTGTGTTGAAGGAAATTTATTTTTGTGTATTCCGCCTTCGTCATTTTTTTTTCCCCCTTAAATGCTGTCACATAAATTAGGGCATTATCGATGAATCTGCATTAGAAGCTTTGCTATTTAGTTCTAGGGCCAGAATCCCCTAAATCATGTATGACACCTGTATTAGAACTTACTTCTCACAATTCTTTTCCGTGATGGATTTACTTCCCCAGCTTCTTTCTCATTTCTATCAGACAAAGGCATTCAGACTGGGAAGCAAGGGACGAAAAGAAATGGAAATCTAGGTTTTATCTCTTTACTCAGGAAGGTGAAATAGCAAGACCTGTAACGGATCTGCTCAATCACATCATGGCATCAAATACTTTTATTTGATAACATCAAATAAAAGTATTTTGACATCTTTTTATTTCCCCTTCCCAGAGGAGTGGTAGGGCTGGGGAGGAGAAAGGTGCTGTTTGCAGGAGTTGGTTAGATGGGGTTAAGTCCAGAAGAGGATTAAACATAATCATGGAATGGGTTGGGTTGGAAAGGAAATAAAATTCACCACATTCCACCCCCTGCCATGGGCAGGGACACCTCCCACTTGCCCAGGATGCTCCAAGCCCCGTCCAGCCTGGCCTTGGGCACTTCCAGGGATCCAGGGGCAGCCACAGCTGCTCTGGGAATTCCATCCCAGCAGCTCCTCATCCTCACAGGGAGGAATTCCTTCCCAATATCCCATCTGTCCCTGCCCTCTGGCAGTGGGAAGCCGTTCCCTCTTGTCCAGGCCCTTATCCCAAGGGGCTTCCTGTAAGGAGGAAGAAACTCTCACAGCTGAAGTGTTAGTGAAGAAAATTAACATGTTAATGAAGAACTTAGAAAATACAAATTCTTTCCTCTCTTTTTAGTGACTCCCTTATGTCATTTAGTCCCAAAACCTCATGAATGCAGTGAGGTCAAGAAGATGAATTTTAGAGAAATGGTGCTATTGATAAAAATTCCTGTGGTTAAAGGCCATCTGCCTGGACTTTCCTACTGCTCAAGGCTGGAACCTGCTATGTAAATCCATGGAATTTGTCTTTTGAAAAGTTTCAGCTGATACCATTTCTTGTTACACAGCTTCTACATGGCACATTAATTAGTTTAAGCAGTAAGAAATTACCAGATGTACATTTGTGACTGCAGAAATCAAAGTTTAAACACCTCAACAACACTACTCTTAGATCCAGACACATTTGAACATCGGAGGAGTCAACCTGTTTGATTTTTGAGGACAAATGACTCTTTAAAACCCAAGTATTCACTAGAAAATAGCATCTTTCTTCATAAAACACACATCAATCCTAATTTAGATGCAAGCAGAAAATATTTCCCTCAAAAGTCCTCACCAGAAGCAAAATATTTCCAGAATTGGTGTCTATTTATCAGTAAGTGCTGATGTGGACATAATACAGGGTTGGATTGAATTTCCTCCTTGTTATTTGCCTGCAGGTCCTTGATTTATGAATTTATCCACACATGTATGGAGCCATCCTTCAGCTGCTTGAAAACTACCCCATGGAAGTGTTTTCAATGGAAATTTGTTTTCCCAGTTATTCATCTCATTGCAGGGATCTGCTTCCAGTGGTAAAATTAGATTTCCCCCAATAATTCTTTTCAGGCAGCTGTCAACATCCTCCCGATTCTGCTTTTCCCTGCCAAATTTACATTCTTCCTTAGCAAAATAAATCTCCCACGGGTTACAGGATTTTTTTATCTCCAAAGCTATCCCTTGGATATACATAAGCGCATGGCTGTATCACTGTAAATCCTACAAAAGGGGGAAAAAAGCAGTGGAAATTAGAGCTTTTTAATGAGAAAATTAACTCCACACTGGTTACTTAAGGTTTTTTTTTTCCCCATCTATTTTATTAAGCATCCAAAGTGGAACGGGCCTAATCTTCCCAGATTAAAGTTCCACAAATTTGAGGAGTGGAGTACATGCAAATATTCTTTTGTAGTCTTACTAAAATACTCTAATCCTCAGAAAAAGGGGGAATTAGACTTGTAATAAGGCAATTCTGTGTCCTGCTGTAGTTTAGGATGTCCAAAGGAGCTGTGGCTCCCCCTGGATCCCTGGAAGTGTCCAAGGCGAGGTTGCAGCAACCTGGGATAGTGGGAGGTGTCCCTGCCCATGGCAGGGGTGACACTGGATGAGTTTTAAGGTCTCTTCCAATCCAAACCGTTCTGGAATTCTGTGATTTATAACAAAACTCTTCCTGTGAACTCCCCAAAACTGGGGATTGGCATCAGGACTCCCAGACCTGGTGAGGAATCTGCTGTGATGGGATGCTTGACCTCAGGCAAGTGACTCATGTGCTCCCTTGGAAAACTGATGTGCAAACTTTATGGATGGTGTGTTTGGAATGGTTATTTCAGAGAATCAGAACCCCAGAATGGTTTGAGTTGGGAGGGACCTTAAATCCCATCCAGTGCCACCCCTGCCATGGGCAGGGATACCTTCCACTGTCCCAGGGGGCTCCAAGCCCTGTCCAGCCTGGCCTTGGAATGATGGTGTAGCTGTGCCATATGGGATGGGATGGGATGGGATGGGATGGGATGGGATGGGATGGGATGGGATGGGATGGGATCCAGGCTCTGATTCCACACTGAAATTCCATGCTGATCTTTTCCACTATTCCTATTAAGACTGGACTTTCAAAGTTCAGTTCTTGCACAGTGATTTTGAGAGAAGCAATCCAGGTGTTCCCTTTTCTACTCCCTCTGTCCCTGTGCTCCAGCAGGGCCTGGTCACTGCCCTTTCCCCATCCAGGGGTGCAGAGGTGTCAGGATTAGGGCAGGATTTGGGCTTTTCTGGGAAGAAGCCGCTGGGAAGCTCTGTAATTTTGTTATTGCCTCCCTGACTATCAGAACACACTGGGCTGGCTGGTTTTTCCTGCCAGAACTGCAAACAGCTCCCTGCACCTCATCCCTCCCTCCCCTGCATGCCCACTCCTTACATGAACCCCACTCCAAACACACTCCCGACAAAATTGCCTCCCAAATTACAGCAGCAGTGTCACGGAAAGTTTCATTTCTGACTTGTGCTGATTCCAAGAGGAACAAAGAGTGTCAGATCCCACTGCACTCCCCCAGCAGAGCATTCTGTGCTGGGGTCTGCGTGCAGCAGGCGCGGGGCAGCGCGGGGAGCAGCGGCAGTGAGAGGTACACTGTGACACGTTAACAGTGCCTGATCAATCACTGTCACCCACTCCCAGGGCACCATGCACTGCAGGGAACAGATTTCTCTGCCATCCTGCTCTCTCTGCTCGTTTCCCACCTGGCACTGCTCTCCTTGTTCAGGGTTATATCCACCCAGCTCAGGGTGTGGGGCTGTGATGCTTCCCCGATGCTCCACGCAGGGGTTGGCCACTAATAATTCATTTTTGAACACAGGAAGAGGAGAAATTTGGAAAAGATCATGGTCTTCACACTGTCCTTGTGGTCACTGAATCCCTGAGGTTGGGAAAGCCCTCCCAGATCATCAAGTCCAACCTGTGACTCATCCCCACCTTGTCAGCTCCAAGCACTGAGTGCCACATGCAGTTGTTCCTTGGGCACCTTCAGGGATGGGGATTTTACAGGGCCTGGATCTTTCAGGGGCCCTGACTGGTACCAAAATATCCCTGTTGAGGAGCAGTTCCTCTCCTCCTGGAAGCACCATAACTGTGGTGTGGTGCTTTGGGTCTGCCTGGCTGGGTGAGCTGGCCCATGGCATTGGGAGCCACCAGAATCCCAAGGGAATGGCAGGCACAGTAGGAATCTTGATCTAGTGTCAGGAGGAGGTGGCACATCCGTTATCCCAGTGATCCAACTGGCACTCCATTAACCAGGATCATGGAATCACAGAATATCCCAAGCTGGAAGGGACCCACAGGTCCAACTCTTAAGTGAATAGCCCATCCAGGGATCAATCCATGGGAAAACTGAGCCAGTGAAATCCATTGGGATGCACTGGACTTGTGGATTTGGGAGTTGTGCTTCCCTCTTTAGTGCCTTTTTCTATGGAGAAAAAATGAAGCAGAACCATCTCAAACCCTCCCAGGTTCTGAATTTAAAGCATCTGTTCTGCTGAGATTGTCTCAAGGTGCTTTCTAAATATCTGGAATTAGGATGCAAGAAAAATGGAATTCTCTTGAAGACTTTGCAAATCTGAATGGTCCCGATAAGAACAGGATTAAGGGAAAGTTGTTTGAACAAACCAAGATGGAACAGTGAAGGTCTTTTTGGCACAGGAACTGTGCTGCCAGGAGAACAGAACCCAGATCTCTGGAATTAATTAATATTAATTCATTATTTGTGTAATATAAATCATGTAATTACCATGTGCAATTTCTGTTTCAAACTCAGTTAATTTATCATTTTATGTCCTTGTAAACTATGGTTGAATCCAGCAGCTCATTTTTGTCTTCATGTTAATTAATTCTTCTCTAACGTAACTCCAGGCTTGTTTTCTCCCTGACATGGACAGTCAGGCATTCAGACATAGTCTGTGGTACCAAAATGGGATAGGAGGGACTCAATCCATGGGTTCCTGGCTGTCCAACTGGTTCCTCCAGGGGAACTGGGAGTATCCATGAAGTCACAGCACGTCCCTGGGTGCACATGGATTCATCCATTACCCTAATCTCCCGAGTTCCCAGTTGTACTTAGCCTCTACTACACAAAATGGGACCTGCTAAGAGTTTGGATCACTTTTCCATGCTCACTCTTCCCTCTGAGAATGTCTGATTGTTCTGGAAGGAAGATGAAGTGACGAAGGCGGGGTTTGATCACTGTTTTCCTCTGGCAGATTCCCAGGACAAGGGCTGTGTCCCGCTGTCACAGGGATGTGGAGGCCAGAGGGAGCACCTGGTGTTCCCTGAGCGTCACCTGCAGGGCACAGCTCTCTATGTCAGCTGTGGGAGTGGGTTTGGGTGGGATATTGGGAAGGAATTCTTCCCTGCGAGGCTGGGGAGGTGCTGGGATGGAATTCCCAGAGGAGCTGTGGCTGCCCCTGGATCCCTGGCAGTGCCCAAGGCCAGGCTGGATGGGGCTTGGAGCCCCCTGGGACAGTGGGAGGTGTCCCTGCCATGGCAGGGGTGGCACTGGGTGGGCTTTAACATCCCTCCAACCCAAACCATTGCATGGGGTTTTTTTAGCAACTGGAGTTTTTTTTTTTTTTCATTTTCCTTCTCCCAGCTTTCTCTCCAAAGGCTCCTGGTGGGATTCTTGGCATGTACTGCGTGGGGAAAGAAGCTGGACTTGGATAATCCTTGTGGGTCCCTTCCAGTTCAGGATATTCCATAATTCCTTCCTTTACTCCCACCATGAAATTCATCCCCCATGACCTTACGGAGCTCCGAGCACAGCTTGGGTTTGATCTCTATGAAAATAAGAGCAGCTGATAATTTATTTCATTTCAAACTCAAATTTTTAATTAGCTGTCTACTACAAACAATATTTCATCATCCCATCCATTGACAGGGAGACAGTCACAGTTGTATTTTTAGTTCTTGTACTCTGCTTTTCCCTCCAGATGTTCATCCTTTCTTTTTTTCCTAATGTAAAACTATTAATTAATGAGAGACAATCACTCATACAGTGCCACTGGCTGTCAGGAGCTAACAAATGCCAGTTAAAAAAGCGAAATAACAAAACTGGGAGCACGGAGAGGTGGCAGCAGGACAAGGGAGATGAGAGGAGTTAATTGCTGGACTTTCAAACATCATGGGAAGGGAGGTGTTGAAAAAGTTTACAGGGGAAATTAACGATGTACAACAAATTAACTCCAGGGGCTAATGCTGGAAGGGAAACCCTAATTATGAAAGAAAGCAGGATGAGAACTGGGAAAGGGATGGTGGGACACTGGTGGTGACAGGACAGAGCTGTTGGGGACCTTGTTTGGAGCCTTGGAAGGGAGCTCTGGATCCTCTGCTCCAGCAGGGCTCAGGAGGCTGTGAAGCATCACAACAAGGGGGGGTTAAAGCCTCCCCTGGGCCCTGCTGGGCTGTGCTGAGAGGTTTTGCTGTCAGAGCTGCTGCTGTGACAGGGTGACCATGTTTGGGTGTCCGCAGGGACAGGAGGGCAGCGGTGTCATGTCAGAGAGGGCAGCAGTGACAGCTCTGTTCTGGTTCCTCCCCGCAGCTCCTCTCCCGGGGGGACCATCAAGGTCAGAGAGAGAAAATGAACTGGGAGAAATCAAAGCTGAAAGAAATAAAAAACTGGGAGAAATCAAGAAATCAAAACTGGGAGAAATCAAAGCAGGGGCTGGGGCTCAGACCCTGAGGGGCTGTGGAAGGCAATAACCCCACAGTCCTTCAGACCCTCTAGTGTAGGTCTGGCACAGAGAAGGAGAGATTCTCCCTTTGGTTTTGTGCAGTCAGAACCCTCAAATGAGGGGCTGTGGTGCCTCTCTTGATGAGGCCACCAGGGACAGCCCCCCTTGAGACATCCCCTCCTCCTGCCCTGGCCTCCTGACTCTGCTCCAGAGCTGCAGCAATCGAGCCCACGAGAAGTTCCCCATCACAGGGTTCTGTCTCTCTTTGGAAAGAGACATCTGAGCACTGCAATGCCTTTTTCATCTCGGAGCACAATACTGTTTCCATCAGTCTTTGCTCCAACCCTCTCGGTGCTAAAGAGAATTAAAAAATGTCCCTTGATTTCCTTGGTGAGCTGTGGACCAAGCCTCTGCTTTCTACAGTATTTTCAATGTGAGGAGGGGAAAATGAGCTGAATATTAACAAGCAACTCTGAGCCAGAGTTACATCAGAGCCCCTGAGGAATTCCGTATCTGGGTTTTGGGATCACATGCTCTGAGAGGTCAGCTATTAATAGGTTCTGAAAGCCGAGCTGGTGATCATTAGGTGCTTTGAATAAATTACAAGGCTTTTGTTTGAGGTGGGTGTCATGTTCAAGGGGTCAGTAATTAAAGCTGTTTCTGGGTTAATGTTTTATCTGTTCATCCAGCCATGGAATCAATTCATAGTAAAGATCCCTTTTTAACTCACTTGCACTACATATCCCTGAGGTTTTGATAAACGCCTTCCAAGGATGTTTAGATTTTTTAATGGATTCCTTCTTGTGATGATTATTTTGATGCACTTTAGAAATCCTTTAAGCAGATCCTTTCCCCACCACTGGCACATGATTTGCTGTTCCATTCCATGTCAGCTCATTCTTTCATCTTCCTCGTTCAGCATCCCCCACAAAAAGTCTTTTGGAAGTTTACTTTAGGCTTGACATTCCAAATGTTATTTATTACATTGTCTAGCAGGTTGTCTCTCCCTCCATGTGACCTTTCCAGATGATTTCAGAGCTGAGGCTCTGGCCCTCAGAACGTCTACATTCTGGGCCATGGCTGCAGCTCCCAGAACTGTTTGTTTAGACAATAACAGTATTTTCTATTCAAAAAATCAGTGCAAGGAGTCACCAACCTCTCATTTACAGCCTCCTCATTGCACTGCAGTGCAAATCCACTGGGGAAGAGATGAAATGGCTTGTGCTGCAGCAGAATAAGCCCATTGACACAGAGATTCCTTTTTCAGTATCACTTTCCAACCCCACGCCATCCCAGAGTGCTTTCCCAAGTCAAATTACCTATTTATGGACCTGTGCAAAGGCAGGCTGATGTACAGGCCTGCCTGGGTAGCTCTCAGCACTGTAATTGTCTTGGTGTGTCTGCTAAGGAGCTGCAAATCCAATCTCTCATTCATTACTCCCAGCTCGTTCAGCGTCCCGTGGCACTGAGTGCACTCAGATTTAATTCACTTGAGGTGCTGCCACAGGATCTTTCCCTGGAAATTCCAACCAAGGTGCCTGGTCTGGCTGTGGGGCCTCATGTGCTCCATTCTGCACTCAGTAGGGGTGGAAAATCATAAACCTTGGAATGGTTTGGGTTGGAAAGGGCCTTAAAACTCATCCAGTTCCATGGGCAGGGACACCTTCCACTAGACCAGGATGCTCCAAGCCCCATACAAAACTTCCAGGTGTGAGTGAGTGAAAACTCCCTACCAGGGCTGGAAGGGCAGAGCCCAGCAAAGCTGGCCTGGAAGTTTTCATGGGGAAGACTCAAGTTTTGTTCCCCCAATGATATTTGCTTTATTTCTGCTCCTGCCTTTTCTCCCTTGGCTCTGGTGAGGTTTAAAGCAGGAGTCTGAGCTCGGCTGCAGTCCCTGGGCGTCCAGGGAACAGCAGAGAGCTCCTGTCGTGTGTCAGGATGGGTTCAACCACGATGTTATCCTGCCTTTCCAATCAAACCTTCCCTTTGTACTCTGGCTAACAGAGATAATAAATCACAGCTTTACTTCAGGCCCTTTTGGGGGGTTTTGATGCCCTGCTTTACCAGTTGATGTTACTGGAACCATCTCACCAAGGAATTAAGCTCCCCACTCTCTCTAGATGGTTCCAGTGTGAAAAGGGACAGCAGTGGGCAGTTCAGACTGTGTTCATGCACAAACACGAAGGATTTGGAGCCTGCAAACCTCGGCTGTGCTTGGTTCCCAGGGAAATTGTCACCTGTCACTGCTTCCCTGTCCATGCAGGGCTGAAGGCGCAGGAGATGGGCACTGCCATCGCTGCCTTCCCTGGAGTGGGAGAAGCTCATCTGTGCCAGCCAAACCCTGGGACTTTGTTTTGGGAGCTGGCCATCCTTTGGGAGACAGAATCCCAGCACGGACAGGGCTGAAAGCAATTCCTTCCCTGGCACAGCACCAGATCTTTCCAGACGCCAAGGGCAGGTGTGACCTGGCCAGCCCTAGAGGAGCTGGGTGTGGGTATTTGATTAAAACCAGGAAAAACTTATGTCCTGGCGTTCCTCCTCTTCCAAGCTGATGGAGCTGCAATTTCATTGCTCAGCCCATCAGGCAGTGATGGTTTCAGGAATTAATATAACCGGGTGGGAGCACAGCTCAATAAACTGTATTTTCACCCTGTCTTGGTTTGAAAGACAGGTGTCTGCTAAGGAAGGCACGACCCTCCCTTGGAATGGAAAATGCAACCCCCTTCCCTCCAAATTACTATAATTTTGAAATTAAGGGGCTTTCAGGCAAAGATATGGGGAATAGGAATAACAGTTCTTTACTAATATATATATATCTATATAAAACAAGGCAGAAAAAACACTGGTTTAAACTGACAGAGTCAGAAATACAACCTGACACCCTGTGAGGGTGGTGGTAGCAGTCGGATGAGATGGTGGCTGCAGTCCTCCTGAAGTGATGGATGCAGTTCTCTTGAAGCAGTGATCTTGTAAAAGGGTCTGGTCTTCCTCGGAAGGTCCCGTGGTAGGTATGTAGCTCTTGTCCTCTGGGACTCCAGTGGGAAAAGTTCCTCTGGAAATACAGTGGAAGAGGCTGCTAGGGTGTTCAAGATCTCAGCTTCTATTTAGCATGGAATGCTTGGTTCCTCCCTCTGGGCGGAGCATCTCACAATGGGATGGTGAGTCATGAGGCAAGGCCTTGATGGGCAATTAACAGGAGATAGTCCAGGATCAGTTATCTGTGAGTCCTGGGCAAGGCCTTGATGGGCCATTAACAGGAGACAGTCCAAGATCAGTTATCCATGAGTCATGTCCAAGGCATTGTTGTGCCCATTAACAGGAGATAGTCCAGAGGGAGAAGGCAGGGAGCACTGCCCCACCTGGTCTCAACAGCTCCTGAAGATGGTGATAGAATACGTGCTTAGGGGCACATCTTACACTGTAACCTAGGACACACCCAGCCATGACCAGTTGGGTTGAATATTTCAAGTCCATCACCTCAGTAACTCCCCTAAGCCAAGATTTGAGCACAGCTCAAGGTTTAAACCACAGGATGGGCAGAGGAAATGTTTTAAAGGGCTTTAAGTTGCGTGAATTGATGGAGGGAACTCCAGGTGGAAGAGGTTAATGCAGCAATGCCTTTGTTAGCAAGGGAACAGGAAAACAATCCTTCATGTTCCTTGGATCCAGAGCTTATCCCAAAGCTCCTGGGACAAGATTTCTTCTCAGAGCTGTCAACAGCTGAACCCAGAGAGGTTCAGGATTCACCAGAGGGTGCAGATGTTTGATGTCAGAACAAACATTAGCATTTGAATTTGGGTTGTTCAAAACATCAGGATCTTTGTTGTGTACACTGGACTGACCCAAAACATCAGGATCTTTGTGGTGGACACTAGACTGACCCAGATCGAACACTGAGACCGCACAACCCTGCAGGTCATAAATGATTCCCAGGGTGGGAATCAGAACGATTGAAGGAACCTTGTGACATTTCCATGAAAATACCCTTTTCCCCTTCTTTTTGCTGAGCTAGAAATGTTCTTTCCTTCTCTTTTGAGGTAGGAATGCTCTTTTCTTGCTTGTCAATGCAGCTGGGAGGATCAATAAGTTTGTCTCTCTTCTTGTGTCTCTTCTTGTCCTCGATTATATTTGACTGGAGTTTGAGCAGGGAGTGTTTAGTTGCAGTACTTGGCAGTTCTCTGGCAGAAACCTGGATAATTTAGGGCAATTTACCGAACATTTTGTGCATCAGGTACCTATTTTTAACAAAGATAATTAGAGTTTTGTTCTACCTGTGGGTGATGTCTCCTAATCCCTGTTCCTGACCTTGCCTGGGGCCCACATTTCTGTAACATTCAGGCTGCAATGTAAACAGTTCTGTTCCTACTGTATTTCTGTTTATCCATGTGGCTTAGGGGGATTTTTTTTTTTTATTAGAAGCCCTTTACCTGTGTTTGTTCAGACAGAAATTATCTATGCTCTGGCGTGCAGGGCAGCATTTTGTTCTCTTCTCTTTCTTTCCTGTCCTAAACAAAAGGTGAGACAGGCAGCAGCACCAAAGCATTGCTACAGCTGCGTCTCACCTTGAAACCATGGGGGAAACCCATAAATTTCAAATATTGGATTTAAAGTTTTGAAGATTATTGATAGAAATACTACCAAAGGAGAGGCACCCCTGGGATTTACACCATGCTTGGATTTAATTATTCTTAGGGAAGCATTATGTCCTGCCAAGGCAAAGTTTGTCCTTTGCTGTCAGGACTGCAAGTTCCAATTCCACTTTTCCAGAGAGGACCCATAATAGTCTGAAAATAAGCAAGAGAAACCAGTTGCGGCTGGAATTATTGTAAGTTTTGGTGCCATGAAATGCTCATCCTGTTCAGGATGCTCCAAATGTTCATCCAGAATTGCACATGGTCTTTCCTGGGCAATATTTCTTTTGTGTTTGTATCAGTATCAGCAGGAAAAATGGGATCCTGTTTGTGAGGACACGGAGCTCTTCGCAGGAGGTGAGGAGGTCACACAGGGGGAAAGAGGGCGGCTGTTTCTTGCTCTTGTTCAAAGAGCATTTGCTGTCTTGAAACACGTTGTAGGTTTGCACAAGGTTTTCAGTTAGAGAATCATGGAATCGTGGAATGGTTTGGGTGGGAAGGGACCTTCAAGTTCATGTAATTCCAAACCCCTGCCATGGGCAGGGACACCTCCCAGTGTTCCAGGCTGCTCCAGGCCCTGTCCATCCTGGCCTTGGACACTTCCAGGGACCCAGGGGCAGCCACAGCTCCTCTGGGAATTTCATCCCAGCCCCTCCTCACCCTCACAGGGAGGAATTCCTTCACAATACCCTACCTAACCCTGTCCTCTGGCAGTTTAAAACTATTCTTCCTTGTCCTGTCCATTGTTCCAGAAGAACCTCAGGAGAGGAATTCCAAATGATGCTGTGGCCGCCCTTTCAGTGGACACCACACCAGTGTTTATTCCTGAGGCCCCCCCAGCCCTGCAGTGCTGCCGGGGGATCCCAGTCCAGGGTCACATCCCAAGTGGAAAAACTCCTGATGCTCTGGAGCCCCTGAATATCAGATCCATACTTCCCTGAACACCTGGAGTTAATCCTGATATTCTGGTCATTCCAGCTCTGTCAAAATCTGGATTTGGATGCCAAGGCAGCGACTCCTCCTTGGCTCCACTGAACTCACCCGTGCAGGTGGATTTCTGCAAAAACTGAACCTCTCTGTCTCCTTCCAGCCCCTGCCTCCCCTTCCCTGGCCTTCCTGAACCTTCTCTTGGCTGTGCTGTAGCTCCAGTTCCTGGCACTGAGGTCAGGAGGGATGCTTGGATCAGGTGCTCCGTAGCTCTGGCTATCACAGACCCCTGAGTCTCCCCAGTTCCCCCAGGTGCTCGTCCCTTCCAGCCTTCCAGCTTTGATGCAGAGCTCCTGTGCCAGGGCTCATCCCAGACACAGCTTTATCCCAGGGAAACGTGCTCTGGACAGAACCAGGAATGCTCCCAATGCACCAGGAGCCTTCAGAGTGAGCAGGACTTGTGCGTGTTTGGTCTGAGCCTCTTGGAGGCACTGGGGGAATTGGGAGGCTCAGCTCCCATTAATTTTAATGAAAATTTAGCACCCAAATGCCCCTGGGTAGTTTTGAAAAATCTTCTCTTTTAGTGGGAGGCATAAAAGCAAGCGTTTGGAATAGTTGAATTGTGTGAGGAGTTCGTTAGTGTTGGAGATGATAAAAAATGCTCCTCCAAACAATTAATTACCTCCTGAGCTGCTCCAGAGGTGACATCTCCTTCCTGCCTCAGAGCACTTTGTTGTTGGCCCTGAGCTGGGGAGTTTATGCTCCTTTTTAACTCCTGGGCCCACTTCATATATCTCAGGAAGTTCTCAGGAACCATAAAAACGTTTCACGGTCGTTTAAGTTCCACCACTTTATCAATATTGGTATTTAGGAAGAAGGGAACAACTCTTAATTGTTTTCCTGTCCTCTGCCATGTGAGCTACAGCGTTCATTAGCTCTGCCAGGCAGCTCGTGGAACAGGGGCAGGAGTTTCCTCCAGGGTGTTTATTCCTGTTAACAGTGACTGATGGTTTTTAGGGGTTCTCAGATATCATAATTTCAGGAGACCTCGCTGGGTGGGAGACGTGTTCCTGGTGTTCAGGATTTTCTATGCAGAAAGCTTTATAAAACCTTGACTTTTCTCTCTGCAAAAATAATGTCTGAGGCAGGATGGCCTTTTGGATTGTGCTAGGATGGGATGCACACACAGTCAGGGAATCATTAGGGCTGGAAAAGGCCTCCAAGACCATCAAGTTCAACCTTTGACCAGATCCCACCACGGGGGAAAGTTACACATTGTGAAGTGCCAGGTCTACTCCTTTTTTAACACTTCCAGGGATGGTGACTCCAAACATCCCTGGGGAGCCTGTTCCTGGTATCATCACAGTTTTCTGTGGATCATTCGCCACTTTCATCCTGCTAATTGCATTGGAAAAATATCTTGGATAGGATAATTCCATATTTTTTTTTGAAAGGTCATCCACAAGCTCCCATGAAGTTGACTCCCATTATCCTGCTCTTCACTGGGAGCATCTTACAGCCTCCCAGTCCTTGGCAGGGACTCCCAATAACCCCGATTCCTCTCAGTCCATCCACACTGCTCTCCATCACGTCCACCACAAATAAATTTCCCCAGCCTCTGTTTTGCATCCTTGGGGTATCAGTTCCCTCCTGTCTCCGGGATCACTTACCCGGGGTGGGATGATGGGAGCCAACCACTCGTGCAGAGCCCCGCAGGATGTGTGGAGTGCACCTGCCTTCCTAATTACCACGTGCCAGCTTTAATTGCATGACTGCAGCAATGGGATCACACCACTTCCCCTGGCATGTTGTGACTGGAACAGCCCACATTGATTCCTCAGCTACCTGTTGCCCCAAAATGAAATATTTCTCTTGTCTGACACAAATTATAATTATCCCAAAGAACTTGGAGGTTCTTCCTCCTCCCCTCCCCCTTTTTTTGTCTTCCTAATTATCACAGTGGCTCCCAATGGAAGTGGTTGGTATCACTGCTCATTAGCCAAATAATTTCTTTAGCAATTACCAGAAGTTTAGAGAGCCAATTTAGAGAAAGCACCGCGGAGTTCTGCCTTTGAAAAATTCTCAGGTGCAGCTCAACCTTTCTTGATGTAAATGTAAAAGCTGCAGTGGTGTAGCTGCATTCCCTTGAAGCAGAGATAAGTTTAGCTCTCATTTAAAACCTGGACACCAAATTTTATTGATTGATATTAAAGCTACAAATTGAGCCTGACTTTAGCAGGCCTGAGCCTACCCAGCACCAGGAGCTTCCATGGAGAGACAAGATTTACACTGGCCCAGGATCTTGATTGAAATCCTGTGACCTTTCATTATTTTGTGGTGAAGTAATTTCAGCTCAGCCCTGACAACCCCAGACGGTCAAGCCCAGTCTCCAATCCCCATCAAAACACCAGGAAACAGATTTCTCATGAGCCTTGAATTTTTTTTGAGCTCTTGAAGCTCTGCTTCATGTTCATATCTTAGGTGAAAGGTCTCAAAACCTTTAACTCAGTGAAAATTGTGGTAGCCTTGACACTGCACAGTGTCAGGAACTGAAATATTAAGAACAGAACCAAATATTTTGAGGATAAAACCCCAGCCATGTTCAGCTGTGGGAGGGCCCAGGAAGTGGCTCAGGGTGGGATGTTGTTTCCCTCAGGAATGAAAGACTGAGGATGGTTTTGGGGAGTTTTTATCCTCCGTTTCACAGGGTCAGAAGGGGCGCAGCTGGCACAGGCCCTGGGCGCCCAAGGTAGGTAAAGATCCAACAAAAAGCTTGGGTTTGGTTCCATTAAGGAGAGCGGAACTTCACTGTGCCCAGGTGTCTCCATGTGCTAGTGGCTTCCAGCAGGAGCTGGTCAGAATCAGGATTTCCAGTTCCACACCAGTCCACAAAAGCTAATGAGGGGCCAATCTGTGCAATTCCAACCCTGGAGGGGAAGAGGGAAGGCAGACTTTGGAAAACAAAGTGTTGTAGGAGTTAAGTTGAGGGTGTGAGGCACTGGCTGAGTTCCCAGCTCTGTCACTGTTTTCTGGGTGACCTTGGCCAAGTCACATAATCTTTCTCTACCTGAGAGCTGTGTGTGGGAGTAATGATGTCTCCTTGGGCAAAAAGACGCCGTTCCTGCTGCATTCTGATGCTCCAGTGTCTGGGATCACAGGTGTTTCTGGAAATCCGGGACATTACGGTATAGATTGTCCCATCCTACGTGTGTCTGAAGTGCCGGAGAGGCGCAGAGCTCTATAAATACAGATATAATCACCCCAAAGCCTGCTGGATCCCTTCCTCCACGCTGCAGTCCTGACAGATGTGTTCTCGGCAAGATACCCCCATATTCCACAGCCGAGTGGAGTCCGGATGCCGGGGAAAAAAAAAGAAGAAGATTAATTAGGCTGTCATTGTGTGAAATTGGGTTTGGGGATGGCAGGCACGTGCCGCAGCCTGCACAGAGCTGGGCCGTTCTTTTAATTAGAGGGATTGAGAGGGGGAAAAGCCAGGTCGTGAGGGGCAGGGGCATTGCCCAGGGGGCTGTGGCATTTGTTTGGTGACACAGGGGACACAGGGAACGGTCAGGGTGAGGCTCTGCTGCCCGAGCAGCACTCCCCGCAGAGACTGGGGACACCGAGAGTGCTGGGGTTGAACAAATCAACCTCATCTCCCTGAGTTTCTACAGCTGAATTCACTCCGTTCTGGAAGTCATCAGTCGCTTAAAACCTAAAATTTCGTGTGTGACAAGCCAGCCCAGTGTCATCCCCTAGAGAGCCAAGGAAGGTCTCGCTGCTCCCCCAGGATCTGGGAGCCTTCTTGCCAGCAAAGGCAGGTGCAGCAGGGCTGGATGTGCCCAGGGAAGGGCAGATGGTGTTTGCAGCACCTCTGAGCGCAGGCACAGGGCTGTGGTGCCAAACCCACTCCGAATTCCAGCTGCTGCTGCTGGGGTGCATCCCAAGAGCCGGGGCTGGCTGAGCTCTCCCCGGGCTCTCTGCCCCTCTGGAGCATCTCCCTTGGCAGCTCTGTAAATTCCCGAACAGCAGCTTTTGTCCCCTTTTTTCCCTTTTTCCCCAGCCTGAATTTGTGTTTATTTATCTGGAGGCTGAGTTGTGCTTGCAGACAGATGAATTTTTGGTGTCAGTTCCTCGTGGTGAGGCAGCATCTCTGTTCCAGGCTGGAAGGCAGCTCCCCTCTGACAGCACGAGCAGCCACCTGCAGCAGGGCAAGGAGCTGCCAGGGGCAATTGGAACCTGCTGGATCATCCTGCAGATCCCAGAGATGAACGTGTTATTCAAATCCTCTCCAAATCAGCTCTGCTCTGTTATATCCCTCTCACAAACCAGCACCTGTTGTGTTTTTCCTTCCTCTAAAGAGGAGGGAGGGAGCTGCTCTGGGGAGTGCTTCAGTCCAGGTGAAAATACCCCAACTCCATCTCCTGCTTTTGCAGTTTCAGCTGGAGAGGGGAATGTTTTTGTGTGCCTTACGTTGTTGGAGGCAGAGTTTGAATATTTTCCTTGGAGCTGAGGGCTTTGAGGGGGGACAGGCATGCTTGGAGAGGCTTTCTCCCCTTCCCTGCCAAACCAAACCCAGCTCCCAGGTGAAGCAGCAGTGAGAGAGCACTGGGAGACAGCAGTGCCTCAGCAGTGGCAGAGCTTCCAAACACAGTGGATCTTCACTCTCTGTTGTGTCCTGGTGGCACCAGCTCCCCCCATTGCAGCCCATCAGGGAATCATGGAATGGTTTGAGTGGGAAGGGACCTCAAAACCCACTCAGTCCCACCCCTGCCATGGGCAGGGACACCTTCTGCTGTCCCAGGGTGCTCCAAGCCCTGGCCAACCTGGCCTTGGACACTTCCATATTCATGGAAAACTGTTGTCATGGATTTAATGAGTAACAAAACATAAAAATAACAATTAATTTTGTAGAGAGGTCTGCCTCCCTAAATTAAACAAACAAAAATTGCTCCCTATTCTCGTTACATAAGTCCCTTTTATCGGCTGGTTTACAATGCACCCCATGGAAGTTGGCTCCCAGCTATTCTGAACCCTATTACAAAATCATGGTCTCATCTGCAGGGCATCGAGCCCAGGTTGTGCTGGGAATTCTGGCTTCTGGGAACTGTTTGATAGCAGGAAAAGTTGTAAGAATGGAAATCAGTATTGATATTCCAGCAGCAAGTCTGGCTGAACAACCCCAGACCTCAACAGAGCAATGGGAAACTGGACCTTATCTAACTGGAATATCTTCATGGAATGGGTTGGGTGGGAATGGACCTTAAATCCCATCCAGTGCCACCCCTGCCATTGCAGGGACACCTCCCACTGTCCCAGGCTGCTCCAACCTCTGTCCAACCTCACCTTGGGCTCTTCCAGGGACCCAGGGGCAGCCGCAGCTCCTTGGGACAATCAGTCCCTGCTCAGCTGTGATTTCCTGATTTAAGGATTGCACCGGGGCTGTGTCCAGGTGCCTCAGGAATCCTCTATTTTCCCTGTTCCCACAAAACTCACCAGCTGTTGATGCTGCTGCCCCAGAGGGAAGGAAATGTTCCATAGATCCTTCTGTCTCCTTGTTCTATGATAATCTATCAGAACGACAGGACTTGGAACTTTCCCCTGCTCCTGGTGCCCAGAGCTGGGTTCTAGTGCAGCTTCAGCTGTACTGGGATTGCACTGGGATTGTCTCAAGGACGACCCTTGGGGCCGACAGCTGAGGGCTCCCTGAATCCCAGAGGCTTTGCAGGTATTCCAGAGCCTCAGGACAGCCCCTGGGAACCCTGTAATCCAGGATCTAACAGCTTTATTTTTTTAATCAGAGGGAGTTTGGGAAACTTTGCTTAGCCTGTCTTGGGAAGTTTGTCATTCCAAGTGTCACTGGGGGCCTAGGAGCAAGTCTTGGAAATTAAACGTGGAACAAAGCTCCAATTACCCAAATCAGAGCTTTATTACATGGCAAGAAATCATTCCCTGGTTATTGTTCATTAACCTTTGCAGAGTGATTACCATGATGGCCAGAAATGTGTGTTCTGTGACCTTTGACAGCAAAGGAACGTGGGGAGGGTCAAAGATGTGGAGGGACAGGACCAGGAGAAATGGCCTCAAGTTGCACCAGGGAAGGCTTGGATTGGATATAAGGAAAAAAATAACTGAAAGGGTTGTAAAGCACTGGAACAGGCTGCCCATGGAAGTGGTGGAGTCACCTTCTCTGGGAGCATTCAAAAACCCATGGCTGTGGCCCCTGGGGACACGATTTAGTGGTGACCACGGTGGTGCTGGGTTGTGTTGGACTCAATGATATCAAAGTTCTTCTCCAGCCTCAAGGATTCTGGGGTTCCCTGGTTCTGCTGTTTGCTGGTTGAGCAGTGCTTGCCTGAGCCTTTTCCAAAGACACACAAATCTGCCATCCCAACACCCAGCTGGAATTTCTCACCTGTGCTGTCCCACCACCAAATATTCCTTCCAGGGGTTTACAGCTCAGAGAAAACCTTTGCTGTTCACATGAAATCTATTTATTCTTTATTTCATCATTTATTATCCCTGTGAAGAGACTTTCATGAATACTTCAGGAAAACATTCATAAATAGATCTCTAATTATTTAAACCCATTTTCTCCCTTCCTTCCTTAAGGGTGTTGCCTTTCATCCACCCAAACTGAATTTATTGCAGGGCTTAATAACTTTAATTTCAATTAAGTTTTATGTGTACATGACTACAAATCTCCTATCCAGCTGTTTGCCAGCAGCGGATTGGGTTGGGATTTTCATAAATTGAGTTTTTTTAATTGTAGATGGTCATGTTTTCATTTTCAGCCTGGAAAAGGGAAGGCTCCAGGGAGAGCTCAGAGCCTCTGCCAGGGCCTAAAGGGGCTCCAGGAGAGCTGGAGAGGGACTGGGGACAAGGGATGGAG
>VYZQ01054872.1:147572-167898 GCA_013400655.1 Mystacornis crossleyi | reverse complement strand
GCTCAGCACCTTCCCATGGTACCTCCAGAGGTCCTACTTTACGGGTGAAGAGGGTCAGCAGTGTTATTTGCTGTAAGCTTTGCAGTATTTGGGTTTTTTTTTAATGACTAAATAATGTATAGCATCACTACCAGTGTTGTTCTAGCTTTTGTTGATCTCTCTATCTGATCTTCACAAGGCTCTGGGGCATTTTGTGGGGAGGCAGAGAATGACACAAAAATTTTCTAGCAGTAGAGGGTAAGGGAGTGAGCAAACTCTGTAGCATGAAGCCATCTGTGGCTTCTCTATTGTGGTGGAAAGATCTGTTAAGGAGACTTTTGGAAGAATAGGAAGCTAGAATGGATTTAAATTATTTTCTTTGAACTGAGATACATAATTTTTGATGGTTTATGCAATAATGAACAAAATTTTAGTACGTTGCACCTTGTTGTCTGACACTTACCCAGGACAGATTGCATGTCAGGCCTTTTATACCACAAGCATTTAGGAATAGCAGTGTTTGAAAATAGACCTGTCTATTCTGCTACCTTCACAGAAGTATTTCCTCCTCAAAGCAAGCATATCAAAGGATAATTTGTGCAACAGAAGAAAGAGTAAATACTTCAGTGTTAGCAGTTCAAATACTATTGTTTTGTGTTGGTCTTCTTCAAAAAAGCTTCATTTGGTGAAATTTGGAGGAGAAAACGCAGTAGGCAGTGAGTTGAGTGCTTTGCAGGGTATATCACTTAGCAGAGGGGAGAGGGCACCTGGGCTGCCTCACAAAGCTGGAGGAGACAGGTGCTGACCTGACCTTTGGTGTTTCCTTCTCAGTGTTCTTGGTTTGTTTCTGATTTTCCTGGTGTGCTGCTAGGAAGACTCGAGAAAGCACTTTGCATTGTCTCCTTAANAAGAAAAGAAAGGAAAAGAAGCTTCCAGAAGAGTTTGATTTAAAAATACTTCAAGAACCCCAAACTATTTGCCACTTGATATGGAGCAATGCTTATGTTGACCAATCTGCAAGAAAAGGGGAGGGGAAGAATAAAATGCTTTCAAACAAATGACTAATGTGCACACTAGGACAAGTCTTCTTGCATCTCAGGCGTTTTCAGGTGTTACATTAATAGGACTAGGAGTTACACATTTATTTACCACTTAAAACTTTCCCCTTTAGGGAATGAAAGATTTCCATATTACCACACCAGAAATTTCCTCAAAACTGTCATGATTTTACTTACTAATTAGGAAAATCTTTTTGATCCTATGGACTGAAGAGAGACCAGGAGATTTTCCATCTAACTAACTAGCTGTTGTGCAATATGTGTGTTAACAAAACATAAATAGTCTTTATATCTCTCTTGTAATTTATGGATTTGATACACAAATATGAGTGTTCTTACCTTCTGATCTATTATCTTATGTGCATGTAGCAAAGAATGTCTCATGTTTTCTTGAATTATACATGTCCATGAAGTAGAGATGCCTTTTTCATAGAGCTACTGATTTTCATCAGCTCTTCATAACAAAAATACAAAATACTCTGTCAATTCTGATTTTCTTTTTATTAAAGAATACTGATCTTTCAGTTTATTTTTTAAAATTTTTAAAACTTAATTTTGAACAAGCAGGGTTTTCCCCATTCTAAACAGTAAAAAACCAGAACCTGAAAATTCATTTAATAGGTGGCATTCTCACACTGGTAGGAATGTGTGATAAAATTATGTTACAAAAGTGTTTGTAAGAAGATGTCAAATTATATCAATAAATAGAATATCATGGCAGCTAATAGTAACAATTATTTTATAGTTTCTACTCTGTTGAAACAGTAGCATAAGTTATTTTTATTCATTGCAATATGAAAAGCCCACTCCCTAAGACAGAAATTCTTTTGAAGTTGCTATATGTGTTAAAGAAAATGTTGCAGTAGTGAACCTCTGCAGAGCTGAGGTTGTTAGTGCCGCATGGATCATCCTGAACTCTCCCACAGGATGCCCAACTCCAGCATGAAAACAGGGTCCCTGCCCTTGCATGTGTTTAGCTGAAGAGCTTCATCACAAAACCAAAGCTCTTCAGAGTCAGTGCTGGTTGCTTTGAAGGCACATGGAGACTCCCTCAGTCCCTTTTACCCTGTAGCCCTGGAGAGAAGTAGAGGGAAGGTGGTGTCTTGGGCTTACTCCCTTGCCCTTTGCTTCTTCCAGGTCTCTGCTGCTCAGCACCTTCCCATGGTACCTCCAGAGGTCCTACTTTACGGGTGAAGAGGGTCAGCAGTGTTATTTGCTGTAAGCTTTGNAAGCTGGAGGAGACAGGTGCTGACCTGACCTTTGGTGTTTCCTTCTCAGTGTTCTTGGTTTGTTTCTGATTGTCCTGGTGTGCTGCTAGGAAGACTCGAGAAAGCACTTTGCATTGTCTCCTTAAGAGAAACCCTGTGCCTTTCCCCCTGCTCAATGATATTATGCTACCTCATTTTTAGCAGCTTACTAAAGCAAAGATTTAGCCTCATCCTGAGGTGCCAAAGATTCTGCTCTGTGACTTTTGCCAGACACAGAGTTGGTCAAACATTTTGAGTGACTGAAACACATTCTTGTGCTGCAACAACACAGTGAGTCAAACTCTGTGTGTGGAAACTCTGATTCTCTCCCTTCCACTGGAGACTTCATGTGGTTTTGAGAGTGCCTGCTCAGAGACCAATGTGACAGGTCCAAATCTCATAAACCAGTGATGATCTTTTTTACAGGATATTTGTCATTTTGTGGTGATTTTTCATTGCATATTTCTCTAATCAGGTTTTAGAAACAAAAGAATTTGAATCTGCAAGCCTTTTACTCATTTATTCAATCCTGTTCATTTAAGTTGATTTTTCCCCTATTTCAACTCTGTTAAAGATAAAATTGAAAAGATGTTTTTAGCTACTGTTCATAAATGTATGACAATCTACAGTGTTTCTTACTGAATAGAATTTGAATTCAAAATGCCCAAAAGATTAGTATTGGAGTCATGTAATCTTATCTCAAATATCCCTTTCTTTAATACAGGAGCTGGTTTCTCTTAACTCTTTTGCCTTGTAAATAATGCATATGTGCTATGCCACTATTAAGTATTCAGTCTATTGTCTATTGTCTTCTATTTTTCTAATTTATATGGTCTTCCTGATGTGAAATGAAGAAGATTCTGGACATATTCCCCCAGGACAGGAAAACTGTTAGTAGAATTCAGTACTCTCTCCTACAGAAATTTGAATATAATTTGAATGCATTAAAATTAATCTTAAAAGGCAGCATTCTTTGTGGCAAGGTATCAATAGGCATTTGCAACAAGCTAAGAAAGTAGTTTTATGTCCTAGAAGTTTGCTGTAAGCTTTCAACAGTCATAAAAAAAACCCTCAGAAAATTAATTTCAGGAGTCATTTTGCAGTGTATTAGAATATCAATATAGCTCAAGTTTTACTTGTTGCAAATACGATTCTTGATACCACTTTGCAAACAAATGCGCTGTGTCCAGTGCTACAGCATATACTGAGAAATGCCTTCCTGGAGACTGCAGGGAAACAGCTTCAGTTTGGGCTGATTCCTAGTGTGCTACTGTGTCTGAAAATTCACCACATCACCTCTGCCAGCTCCTCTGTTTTCCAAAGGGATGAACTGAGGGGCACTGTGCATCCCACACTTGTGTATGGTGTTTCATAGGTAGTTTTCTTGAAATTGTAATATTTTTGAAGTAAGGAAATTGTCCCTTGAGGCTCCGGCTGGCATACCATATAGGTGCAAGTAAATCTTATGCCGCCTTTTCAAAGGCAACACAAATTGTCAGTAGAAATTACCTATGTGAAGATAGATAGGGTAGGCACCAAATTTTGATCTGTAAAAATACCAATAAAAATGGAAGGTGAGTCAAGCTGCTTTATACCCTAAAAAAAAAAAAAAGTGAAATAGACCTGAATGAATCCTTAAATTGCCCTAGATGTAGTAATACAAAATGGTGAAGCCATAGAAGTGGAGCAACATATCTGAGGCAAGGCTGTGTCTAATAGTAGCTTCCTGAATAAAACAGCAATAATGCCAGATTCTTAAAGGCCATTATTCACAATCTAGACGATAACTTTCTAAATATTTTTAGTTTACAGCGTATAAATAAATCATAGAGTAAAATAATTCTATGTCAGACCATATGCTATCAAAGTATTTTACTGTGTAAGGGGCCTTAGAGATCCTGTATGACTTAATCATTTAGTAAATATGGGTTTTCATTGAATGTGAAATGTATACACAGTAAAGGCAAGTAATATGAATAGTACCAAAGTGACACATCCTACAGTAGTAAATAATCCAGATAACTGAATTTATATACTCAGGGATACTTAGTGGGCACATTTCGAGTTGTATTGAGCAGTTACATTTATAGCAGTGTAGTATATGTCTTATTAGAGGTGGACTTTGACTCACTTTGGAACAGTTACAATTTATTAAGTGGAACAGTCACTACTTCTAGACTCAGCTAATTAATTATTAGCTTAATACTTGGCAGTCTTGTTACTTTGCAACAGGATCTAAATTCAAATTATTTATGATGGTAGTTCAGGCACTGCCAGGGATCAGTTTTCATGAGCTCTGAGTTACTCAGGTTTGTGGATCAGCACACACTCAGTAAGAAGAAAAGAAAGTGGAGCAGTGACGAGGAAATAACTGTGTGAAGGAATGAGGCTCCCACCATGGTGCAAGGGCAGCAGGAAGTGTCAGACACCTGACCCCCCCACTCCCACCCCCACCCCGCCTTCCCCAGCATCTTCATTTTTTAGAGGCAAAAATCCTATTTTGCAATCACAATTACTTTCAGTAGGGGCATAAATGTGCATGAATCCATGTGTTGGACCAGGAGTCCCACATGCCATGCAGTCTCAGTCTCAGTTAGCTTAGGCTCTTTAACTGGGACTTCCACAAAGAAACCAGAGCCTCTGTGTTAGATACCTGCTTCATTTTACTGACTTAGGGTGTCATGAAACCCAAATATCTAATTTAGTGCCGTAACATTAAGTACTAAACCCCTCCTTCCTATATATAGCCAAAGACCCAAACAGATAATCTACACATACCATGCCATGTCTTGATTCTGCCATAATTTAATGAAATGGGTATATTTAGAATTAAGTGATGGCAGAGTTTGGCCCATCATTTGTACAGTATTGTTATGAATTATGTAAGGTGGGAATTAACAAAAGCCTGTCCTTTAGGGGAATGCTGGTTTTTGTGTTGAAGATGCTGGGAGGAGGCAGCTGCTGGGCTGTGGGAGGGCACACAGGCTGCTTCCAGCTGGTGTGAAGGGGTGATCTGGTGTGCATTCATTGCCCCTTGGTTTTGTCACAACCAGTATCTTGTTCAAACGGGTTCTTAAAGAAAACCAAAAAATGGGTCTGTCTTAAGCTCCAGACCTTCTAACCTCTGAAACTCTCCTTTCTTTTTCATCACCTTCCTTCAGAGGTGAGCTATAATTAAGCTAAAAATACCAAAGCTACATCAGGTTTTATCTTTGCTGGTGTCTCACTGCATCTGAGAAGTTATAGCATTACTTTTACAAAAGAAACCCATATATGGAAAATTTGGGTTTTCTCTTGACATTATGTTTACTTAGATCCTGGATGAACATATTTTGTCAGTATTATACATTGCAGTCTAGGTCCAACCATAGTAATTGGTAAGTTTCCTGGAATTGTGTGAATATATAATGAATTTTTATTAGACTTAATGAAAAAATTGAGGGAAATTTTATGCATAGGTATGTATCCAGGATTTTTATTAAAAATGTAAATGCATTATAAAGTAGTAAAAGGCAATAATGTCTACCAAAAGCCATATTACTATATTTTGTTTTGGTTAATGTTAGTTAATGTCAAATTCATGCAACTGGTAATTCTGGCTTTTTCTTTTTTTTATTGAAGCTGATTGTGGGTGGACTAAGTTACACTTGGGACATGAGTACCTGCCCAGGAGAGCTCTGGGGGACATTTCTATATCAAGTCCCTCAGCTGCATTCTTAAATTGAGGTGAAGATGCATCTGTTTTTTGTCTTGTCTTTCCTTTTAGGCTTGTGCAAGCCTTGCTGCAAGTAAATGTGTTAAAATACAGTGAAAGAGGAGGAATGAAACAGATTTTTATCCACAGGCTGTAGTCACGTGTCACAGATCAAAGTTATAAGAGCTTGTAGGCTGCAATATGGCAGGGAGCATATGATGCTGACTGCTCTGGCTCCTGTAGGTGCTATTCCTTTGGGGAAAACAATCAGGCTCGCTCCTTCAGCCTGTCTCAGAGATGAAGTCTCTATGTCATTGTGCTCACACATTGCGCTTCTTAGATCAGGGACATCATTTGAACATAAACCCTTAGATTTCTTAAACAGAAAGCTTAGAAGTGGTGCAATCGGTATTTACATAACCTAGATTTTATATTTCAAATTTAAAAAAGTAAGATGGATGTGACCAAAGAGCAGCTTTAGCCAGTATTGCCAGATGAGCACTCCTCAGCTCCACCTCTGTTTGGCTGCAACACAGTTGTCACAGAGGATGGCTGTGTCCAGTGAGCCCATGCCCTGGGCTCCCCCAGGACTGGAGAATGGAAACAGATCTCTCTTTGGGCCAGGCCCGGTTTGGTTTTTGCACCCAAGCAAGCATGTAGCAGATACAGAACATTCCTGTCACATATTCTGTTCCCCCTATCCCTCTCCACGTATCCTTTCCCAAGACCAAGGAGTAGAATAGAAAATATATTGATTTCTTATTCTTGCTCTGTAAAAGAAGTAAAGCCCAGCAGCTTAAGAGGCCTCAACTGTCTGGAGCTACTGCACACATCTTAAGTGTCAGCACATTTTACTTTTGCAAACGAAAACAAAGTCTAAAAATAAAAATCCATGTTATTTTGAAGCATTAAAAAAGCTTTTTTCTTTCATCTTTTAAAATAAAGCATAAAATGAGACTCCAAACTGAAATGCCCTGCTGCTTTTAGAGAATTCACATCAAAATCTTTTTGAGCGTAACGAGTTAGCAGAGCACGGAGCTGTTTAAACTTATGGTGTCGATACAGATGCCTTAAATCACAGAAACGAAAGACAGAGCAGACTTCACAGTATTTAAACTTCTGCTTGTAAAAGTATGCCTCTGTTGCTTGTAAATATGCTAAAAGCTTCCTGTAGTGTCTCGTAAATATGCTAAGAATCCCCCGTAGTTAATTCTCCCGTTATTGTTATAAATGAGAGCAAAGAAAATATATTCCTTACTTTATAGCCTCATTTCTCAGGTGTAAATCTGCTGTTTTGTTTGGCATTAGCAGCTCTGTTCCTTGACTGACAGGTTTCAAAGTTTGCCATAATTGTGAGTCGTGCTCGCATTCACTGTGCTTTAGAGTCAGCAGGGAATGGTAGTATGTGCTATTTTTTCAAAGAAAGGGCATTACAGTGGCAACATCTAATAAATCCTGAAAGCGGCCCACCTTCTCTTGGTATCTTTCAAATTCCTCTAATAGCACAGTTTCCTTTCCATTACAACATCATAGTCTGAGCTGCTGTAGTTATAATGGTCTTAGAACTCCCATTATAAACCCGAGTTTCTATGTGTTATGGGAAGAAGTGGTGCAAGCAGGCCTGACAGACTGTCTATCAAATGCTATCCTGTGCTTGCTTCCTAATATTCATTCCAGGAGCAAAACAGTAGTGGTAGAAAAAGAAAAAAATTCCACGAGATCCTAGTTAGCAACAGTGAAAGAGGGGCTGACATTCAAGTGCTGCGCTGGAGAGAAGATGCCAGGGCTATCCATGGCCAGCCAAAGCATCAGTCATCAGCAAAAGTCATGGGAAGCGTTTGCATGGTACGAAGTCCAAGCAGTGCCATGAGGGACATAAGTTCACAGCGTAAGTTGCTTTTCTCCAGGGGCAGCTTTTCTGCAGGGGTCCGCTCTGGTCCAGTCAAGAGTCCTCTCCTGGGTGCAGCAGCCTCGTGGACCTGGGCAGGCCCTGCTCAGGATATCCTGATGTTACATGGGCTCTTCTGGGGGAGGGTCAGAACAAACATCAGGGGCCCTGAGCCAGCTCCTCAGTTTGCAAAGCGAGATTATGCCCCAGCAGCACAGACCACAGACCTTTTTGGTCTCTCCCAGCAGGGACTGGTTCACAGAAGGGCAGGTCCACAGCGATGAAATTGGTTTTGAACTTTGTATTTCACTGAGATTTGGGAGAGAGGCAAAAGTATTTAGGGTCAGTTTGGGGATCAGGAAAAAAAAAGAAAATACTGTATTTTCATTGAGCAAATCTGATTTTCCCATTGATTGCAGAGGCCAGCTGTAAGGTACATCGTTCAAATACTAATTCAGAAGTCATTTTTGGTGTATGAAAACTGGAATACCTCTATTGAGTAATGTACTGTGGTCAATTCCGAATTTATCTGAAATGATGCCACCTTAATGAAGAAGGACATTGTTTGATCATATCTCTGTTTAGTCTCTAATCATCCTGCTTTTCTTCTTTAAAGAACTGCTGCAACTGTTGAAATGCAGTTTCTGATATTTTCCTGGTTGCCATCTGTTTTACTGTATGGTGGAAAATTTATTATTTTGGCTGGCCAAAATTATTATTTTGTTGCGTTGTTTGGTCAGTCCTAATCTTAAGATCCTAAATCTTTGGACAAACCATAGTACTACCATCCTGTAGGTTCTGCTAAAATGGCATCATAATTATCTTTAATGTAAATAGCATACTTTGCATGCCTATTTAAATACCCTCTTTCTGCTATTTATTATTTTATGTGCTGTTTTTCTGCTTTCAGCATGAGCCAATATAATTACCTTTATGTACTTTGAGGTGAAGAATGATTTACTCACCAGACCAAAAAAAAAAGGTATTGGGCATAAATAACTTCTGAGTGTGTCCCAACATTCTTGTATTTATTACATGTTCAAGAGGGAGTGCTACCTAGTTTGAGAGCAATTATTTGCAGAAAATAGATTGCAAAAAGTGCAGCATGTGTCTAGAGAGTTTTCAAAAACACAGTTCTATTTGTGGTGCAAGGACAAAGCACTGTGAAATACGTGGTAAAACATAACGCACAGTGATTTTTACATACCAAAGGTGCTGACACATACTAAAAGACATATGTGCTAACAAAGACCTGAATGTTAAAGGTCTGTTTAAAAGCTGAATTAGATTCTGAATAGACTGGAAATACTCAGAAATATATTTTAAGGGTTTAAGACATGAGACATGATTATGTCTTTCTGCTTCCTTTCTTTTTAATGTCAAATANTTGCTTCCAGTAGTTCTCTGATTTTTTTTTTTTGGGCACTGTATTGGGTTCTGTCAGTTTTTTAGAATGTAATTCTATAATGAGGTGTCCATAGAAATGTGCTCAGTTTATTTAACCTCTGTAACTGATTATCCTTAACTTATTGCAGTACATTATTTCACCATGGGTTAAGCTGGTTATTGTCTAGCATTCTCCACTCAGACTTTTTCCTGCTTCTATATAACACTTCTGTCAAATACTCTGTTTAACATTTAGTGCAGTATTTTGGATGGCTTTGTAGTGTTTTCTCTCTAGAGCCTTAAACTTATCACTAGGTGTTAGTGTTGCAAAATTGAAATTTTGAATAGTTCATCTCATTTGGTCTGGAGTTTTCTTACACCTTTAATTCAGTCTGGTCTGTGTGGGAAATCCCAACTAATTTTCTTGGTATTGTTTCATTAATTGATAAAAGAAAACAAGCAGAAGGTAAAATTTGCAAAAATTACGCATTTTTAATTGAAGAATGGCTGGTTTGGAGGTTCTTTTTTTCAGGACTAGTTAGAGAAGGTCCTTGAATTCCACTAACTTTATTCATATGTCACTGTACTAATTTCTGAACGGATTCTTCTGCAGTTCTTCCTATTTATTGTCTTCTTGTTCCACAGGAAGTTATTTGAATAGCAAAATCATAGACAAATCTTTTTCATCTGAATTGTGGTGGAGTCTTCCATTTGAACAGTGCTAGCTTGCAAAAATATTGTTGGGTTTAGAATCCAAACTCTTTGAAACTCCAGATATTTGAGTTTAGGTGCTTTTCAATGTATAAATACTGATTTCCTGATACACATTGGAACAGTCAGAAGCAAAGGCTGAAGCTAAGAAAATGAATGAAGAATATTCCTTCCTTTTTACCATACCATTTCTGTTCATCTTATTGTGACTTTCAAGGTTATCACTGATGCTTCTTTAAAACTTTGCAGTTTCATGATGGTCTAAAAGATGTGAATTATAAGGTAAAAATTGGGCAGACATCAGTCTCACCTTGGCCCCTCCAGTATATAAAGATACTTTTTGGTATCCTCAAAAAATTATTGTTTCAATGAATCTCCATCTTTCTGCTGGGATATTTTTACTGATTGTTAATTTCAGTGCTGGATATTTTGTTTGTGTAGCATCTAACTTGCTAATCTGTGCAGTTGCGTACTGTAAAACTGCGTCCTCCTGAACTTTATTTCCACTCATTCTTCTCAATCCATCCACAATTTTCCTTCCTTTCTGCTGAGTGTCTCCATACTGATGTCAATCCCTATTACAAAACCTTCCAATACCACTCTGAAACAATGCATAAACATGCTATTATTCTAATAGCTTTTCCTGGTGCCTTGCCCAGATCTGTTCAGCTGATAGTGCAGGTGAAAAGCAATTCAAACCAGCCCAGTGAGTGCTGGCAGTCACTCTGCCATTTCTCCCCTCCACTTACTAAATGTAAATGTTCAACACCATTCATTTTCTAGCTTCAGAAAGCTTACAGCTTCTGTACCCTGCACTGCTGCTACGTATACCTGGGGGATAAGGACCCAGGAGAGATGTTTTGGACAATGATTTTATCTTTTCCACTTACATCCTCTCCTCTCTCATTCCTTGCGTGTATTATACCAGTGTTAGTACCCTCCTTGAGTCCAAAGAGGAGTCAAGAATCACAGCCTGCCTTTAATTATCCAAATCTGTTTTTGAGAGTTCCCTGTCATAGCTAGGGGAAAAACACCTTTGCCTTTGCCTGCTCAGGGTTAGTCCTGCCCACATACAGGGACCAGGAGTGGTGGCTCCTTGTTGCTTTGGCCTTGGGACTCTTGTCTGTACTTGCTGAGCTTGATCTTGCTGGTATTGCTGCTTTGGGGAGACATCCTTTTCAGGGTAGTCTTATATTTAGGAACTACCTTTTTTTTCGTCAGGCACTGAGTCCTGGGGTCTTCTGTTGTGCCTCTGTACCTGGGGAACTGGGCAGCAGGCTTTGAGGTCTGAGCTGGGGTTGATGAGTATAGAGCTCAAAGTGTCAGCCCATCCAGTATCTGAGGGGACTCAGATTCCTCAAAGGGAACTACTGCTACTAATTATTTACACTGAACAGCTCCCAAAATGTCTTAGATGTAGTATCAGCATACAAGAGCAGATCACCGAGATATTTTCATATAATAATGTTATATGATACGTATTTCCAAATCCAGAAAAAGTAGGGAACAGGTTAAAGTTGAATAGTGCTTTTTCCAACCCTTTTTCTCCCCCCAGTTTTCTGTTTGAAGGCTTTTAATAAATCTTTTATAAACAGTATCTCTCTGTTAATTCAGAATAATTAAAACAATTTTTTCAGTCTTAAATATTGGATATCAATTCTGGCCTGCTGCTGTGATGATAGAAAATGTGATATAAAGATTTTAATTGGCAGTCTGTGCTGAATCACTATGCCTGCTAACTGTCAGGGACAACCTGTCCTGGTGATATTCCTGCTGGTTTGCCAGGTCCCTCAGCGATGCTGAGGAAACCATAGTAGCTCTGTCTGCCAGTTTTTTTCTATGTATATCAATGTGAAAGCTGTCAGGGTACTGAAGTCTGATTCTATTTTTGGTTTCTTTTTTTTTTTTCTCCCCTCTCACAAATCAATTAGCCTTATTTTTAATATAGATTTCTTTACTTTATGTGTCTCTGCATCCACAGAAGAAGAAAAAGTAGTAAATAATTTTTCTTTCATTTCATTATTTGATTTTCCATTTTTGATGGAAACAAAAATGAATTTCTGAAACAGAGCCAAAAGGAAGAAAAACCTGAAAAGCAGAAAGAGGTGTCAACCCATGACATTTGTCCACACCCTGATACTTTCAAAGGTGGCTACGTGAAATGCTTCAGGTCTTGCTTGTGCTGACACTTTGGGCTCTTGACTTAACATTAATCCATCACTTCCCCGTGCTTTCTCCCTTCTCTGGGAATTCCACCAAATGAGTACTTAGATGTGAAGTGAATAATTTCTTGCCTTCCATTCATTCACTATTAGAATAACAGAATTGCTAAGGTTGGAAAAGACCTCCAAGATTATCGAGTCCAATCTTTGACTGAGCATCACCATATCAACTAAACCATAGCACAACAGAGTGGATCTCATGAGCGAAGTGGATATTGGTGGTGTCTTGACCACAGCAACCATGTGGTTTTATTTAAAATCTCTGTTGACAGGAGGAAAAGTGGCAGCAAAACCTATACTCTGGACATGAGAAGAGCAGACTTCAGGATGCTCCGGGAAATAGTGAGTAAGGCTGCCTGGAAAAATGTTCTTGCAGGTGCTGGGGTCCATCAGTGCTGATCACTTTTTAAACATCACCTCTTAAGGGCACAGGAATAGGCAGTTTCCAAATGTCAGAAGTCAAGCATGCAAGGAAGAAGTCTGGCTTGGCTGAACAGGAATTTTCTCTTGGAAATAAGGAAAAAGAGGAAGGTGTATGGCCTGTGTCAGGGGAGGTTTATGTTGGATATTAGGAAAAGGTTTTTTAACCCAGAGGGTGGTTGAGCACTGGAACAGGCTCCCCAGGGAAATGGTCACAGCACCAGCCTGAGAGAGTTCAAGAAGCGTTTGGACAATGCTCTCAGGCACTTGGTGTGACTCTTGGGGGTGTCCATGCAGGACTAAGAGTTTGACTCGATTCTTTTGGGTTCCTTCCAACTCAGCATAGTCTGTGGCTCTGTGAAGTTCCATGTCAATGCTTAACTACCCTTTCATTGAAAAAATTCTTCCTGATTTCCAACCTGGGCCTCCCTGGTGCAGCTTGAGGCTATGTCCTCTTGTTGCCTGGGAAAAGAGGTGAATCCCCACCTGGCTACAGCCTCCTTTCTGGGAGTTGTAAGAGACCGATAAGGTCCCCCTTTTCTTCAGGCTAAACAACCTCAGTTCCCTCAGCTGCTCCTTGTATGACTTATTTCCTTCATCAGCTCTGTTACCCTTTTCTGGACACTCTCCAGCACCTCGATGTCATTCTTGAATTGAGGGGCCCAGAACTGAGCACTGGATTCAAGGTGAGGCCTCACCAGTGCCGAGTGCAGGGGGACAATCCCTGCCCTGGCCCTGCTGGCCACACCATTGCTGATACAGGCCAGGATGCCATCGGCCCTCTTGGCCCCCTGGGCAGACGCTGGCTCATGTTCAGTCGCTGTCAACCCAGCACCCCCAGGGCCTTTTCCTCTGGGCAGCTTTCCAGCCGCTCTGCCCCCGGCCTGCGGTGCTGCAGGGGGTTGCTGCGACCCACGTGCAGGACCTGAGACTTTGCCTTACTGGACCTCACACCACTGTCCTCGGCCCACTGGTCCTTCCGCAGAGCCCTCCTACCCTCCAGCAGATCAACACTCCTGCCCAGCTTGGTGTCATCTGCAGAGTTATTGAGGGTGCACTCAAATGCCTCATCCAGATAATTTGATACTAAAAAGATACTAAACAGGACTAGCCTTTGCTACTTACTTGTGCAGTTTGTCTATTGATTAAACAGACACTTCTTTCTTTTATGAAAAATATTTATAGGTCTGTGTGTAGTTTCAGGATTTGTATGTGCCAGCCTTCTCTGTACCAGTCTGCAGCGTGGATGCCATCCCACGGTCCCTGAGCTGGCCAGGCACAGGCAGAGCCTGGAGTGGCTGTGGTTGTGCATTGCAGGCAGGCTCTGGCCACTGCTTGTGTGAGAGGCAAAACAAGTCATCATTTTCTTGAGCTGTGGGATCACACAAAATGTTAGTTCCACAGTCTTCTCATTTGTAAAATGGGAATAAAAAGCTTCCCCACATGGTTAGCGCTTGAGAAACTTCAGTGAAAATGTCCATAGGAATTGTGCATCTAACACAAGAGAACAATAAATGCAGACTGATATAAAAGTAGGTGTTGTGTACTTTTCATTTTGAAAGCAATGATAGTACGGGCAGGTCATTAGAATGAGAAACAGTGTCTTGGTGGAAGTTTTCTTTTATTTCTTTAATTTTGTAAATATCTTGTCACTTGTTCAGGGCAAAACCAGCTTTAAATTTCTGTCACAACTGACAAATGAAAACATCTCTGCCAGTCCCTGGACCTCTGAATTTATATAATGTCTCAGTAACTAATTCTGTTTCACAAAAAGATATACAGAGACTGTAGAGTTTGGCTCTTAGGGCAAAATTTTGGAATCTGTTCCTGCTTGTAGATTTACAGGAGTATGTTACACTGCCATGTTACCATCAGTCACAGAGATTGGAACTGTTAGAATTCTGCTGAATTAATGTCCTAAAAATCAGACCAAGGTTTCACCTGATGGATTCAATAATATCTTTATTAAAATAATTAGATTTTCCTTTTACATAAGCAGCAATAAATTCTTCAATATCACTGTCAGATAATTAATAATGTGGGATTATGATCTCTCTGTGGCAAAGTAGATAAAGAAAGGAACCAGAGACAGAAAATGAAAGTCTGATGATAATATTAGAGATAAAAACCCAAATGATTGAAAGAACTATCAGATTTAAAGAGATATCATGGAAATGGAAATGTGATAGAAGAATTGGTAAAAGAACGGGGTAAAGAACTGGTAATAGAGAAAAAGGAAAAGTGACATAAGTAATGCAAATATGTCTCATATTTCAAGGAAGTATTTCAAAGAAATATCCAGATAAAAAGAAAGATTTAACAAAACAGTCTTTAAAAGTCACAAACAGTGTTTTGCAGAACGTACAATTTCCTCATGGGTATGTACTGCTGCTGGGGGACTGGAGTTTATTCTGGTTCAATTAACCTATATATATACACTTACAAATCTGCACTATAGGATATATGTCCATGTGGTTCTCACACATCAAGCTTCATATAAACACACTGTGAGATCCTGTGGGATGACAGAACAAATACTGTCAGTACACAGAAAATGGCAAAAGGAGGTGCCTTTCTGGCATATAACAAAAAATTTTGAGTTAAGGAATAAATTCTGCCCTTTTGACTTCAGAGTTGTTGGACCTTTGTACTGTGGATCTGATTCTGGCCTACAAAGCAGAAGAGTTCAGTGTGAAGCAGGGTTGATGGGCTTTGATGGGCTGGAGTCATGCCAGGCCTTCATGCATTGCCTGATCATTTCTTGTGAAATGCGTTATTCTGTGTTTTAACCTAGGAGAAATATTTTGTTTGCGAAACACGTAGCTGCATATTCACTTACGCTTCCCAAGCATGTGAATGCATGGGGTGAGATGGATGGCAGTAATTTTCACAGCTTAAGTTGCCACTTTATCATGGGGAAGCAAATAGGATCCATACGAGGTACATGTTATTGCCAAGTATGTTCCTTGTGTATCATTTGGCTGCAGTTAAAGCCCATCAAATCTCCTTTATGACTCCTTATATCTCAAGATTCTATTTGCATCAGATTTCATGTGTGTATTTCACTAGAGGCTGCATTCAAAGTAACATATTCCAGACAAGAGAGCAGCTGCTGGCTGCTGCCATGCTAGGATGGAAATTCAGACAAAAAACATCTGCGTAATCAGGGCAAATCAGAATTCCTCTGAAAAAAGAAAGAGATGTCAGATTCAAGAAAGAGTTTTTCTTTAATAATTCTTAATATACTGGAATTTGCTGTCCATTAATCTCATTAGGTGATACAAAATGCTTTGTCTTAGGATGATATGTACTAGGAAAAAACTACATGTTTAGATATAAAAGTCAAAGCAAAATGCATACAACTGACTAAAGAACACAATTCTTTATCAGTTGAAGGAGCTATTGCATCCTGGAACTCTTTATACCCTGTTTCTCATAATGAAACAGATAGGGATGCTAATGCAATGTTTTAAATACACCAGAAATGATTAAAGATTGCCTAAAACACTGACCTGAAATTTCAGTACTGAAAGCGTTTCGTAGTGGCTGCCATTTTCATGCATTAAGAAAGCAGGGATATTAATTCTTGGGAAAATACATTATCATAGCTGTCTTTTGGAAGTCTGCTGTCCATTTCTTACTCTGTATTATATAGCTGAGGATTCTGCTGGAAAGATCTATCTTTTAAAGAAATGATAATTGTGATAGAGAGCTTTCTTGGGCTTTTACAGTTCTGCTTTGGTTCTCATATTCTGTTCATCTGTGCCATGGTGTGAATGATGCAGCTGTTGGATGTACAGGTGGGTGTTCTCTGTTTGGTGTGTCCTGCATCGCCCCTGGGCCTTAGGGATATGAGTTTGCTGCAGCTGCCCTCTCAGAACCTCTGCCAGAGCTCTGTAAGTAATTAGGTGAAATTACTGTATATTAAAATATGCTGGTACATTTGAAAAGATGTTACTGTAGCAATGGGACTTTTAGAAATGAAAGCTCTCTACTGTGTTTCAAGTCTGACATGGCCAAAAGCTACCCTAGTAGGAAACACAGCCAGTAATGACAGGCTTTTTTGAGGATTTAGTAACCTGAATTTCTGCTACAAAAAGATTTTACAGCTCTCATATATATTGATGAGGATAATCTAAAGAGAGTTTATCTCTGTAATCTAATTTGGAAGATTAATTACTGTGCTGTTTTTTATGTATTTTATCCTTATGTGCACAGTATGTACAGTCATCACAATGTACAATTATTATTTTTTTTAATCAATATGGAAATTGAACTTTTGTGCTTTTGAATGCCATGCTAACCCCTGGCTTAGGCAACAAAATGGCCTGGTACCTTCAGATGAGACACTGTCCTCTGCTTTTCTACTGTAGTGACTGAGAACAACAGCCCTAGAATTGCAATCATGACATTAGCACTATCCCCAAAATGCACATCAGGAGACATTGCTTGCGTGGCATGGCAACGTGCTCTGCTTTGCTATATATAGGAATACATAACAATATCTATCATTTGTTGGAGGTATTCTTGCAACTTAAATTATTTTCTCCCTAGCAGAGGTTTTCTCTTCTGCTACCGCTGGAGAACATTTCAAAGGGTTAATAGAAAATCCAGTCCCTTACCTGTAAGCTTGTTATATATGCCTGTCATTTGCTCATTAACACAACAGCTTGTAGAATATTGTCATCCATTTCCAAAGTATCGAAAAAAGGCAGCGATCTACCTCAATTCCTCTCCCTCTGCCTCCACAGACACATGCTCCACACAGCCTTGCAGCTGCACAGTGTGGGAGCTGTGTGGTTTTGGACTGCCCATGCAGTGCTGACAGGTCAGGAATGGGAGCTGCAGCACTGGTACTAATTTCTGAGAAATCATGAAACAGTGATTTTTAGCTGAGAAGAGTGTATAGGCAAGGCATTGTGATAGTACCCATTTGAAAGATGATTGCTCAGGAAGTGTAGGGGGAGGAAAGTGAAAGGGGATGGCAGAAGGGGAGGGTGACCTTTGGACATAGGATATCAGATTATAGGCAGGTTTGTGAAAAACAAGTTGTGAACTACTCTAGGAAGCAGTAGAGACAACTACTCTAGGTATGGTAGAGAGAAGGAATGCACTAAAGCATTTCTGCATGAGAAGAAAGCATCTTTGCTGCCCGCCTGATCTTACTTTTGTTTTGAATACTGAAGGAAATTATGCATCAACCGACAACAGGGCTTTTCAGATGCCTCTGGCAGTTTGCATGCTACATCACACCTTAATCAGTGATAATTCATTCAGAAGATCTTGTAGACATGGGACTCATGTAATGAGATCACACACTCTTTTGGGGAGCATAATCCTCATCTAGAAAAAGATAACAGTGAGCTAATTTTGCACCATTCTGATTTGACATTTCAGTGGAAGTTATGTGGTAGTTCTGAACTGTAGGTGAATCAGAGTGTGGGAAATCTTTCTGCACAAGAGAAACTACAGCTTTTAGCATCAAGTTTTAATTCTTGTGAAAAACAAGCAAAGCTGTAACTGGGAACTTGCTCAAACATCCAAATGAAGAAAATACAGATTTAGAGTTCAGCCAGACTCCTCTCTGATTAGTGTTCTTACAGTGTGGCAATGACCATGGTAGATGCTTTTGGAGACTGTCAACTTCTGAGCCTAGAGATGAACCATTAAATTCACTAAAGCAGGCAGCGTTTCCTTTTGTGTGTGCATATTCTTGGCAGCTGAAAAAGTGTTGCTCTCTTAAATGAGTATGTTCCTATCAGGTAATGTCTGATCATAAGATGAACAATTGCAGTATGTTATATTTCACTGTCAATCTCTTTACTTAATTGCTTTTTTCTCTTTTTTCTTTTTTAAGAAAGGCTATGATAGAAAGTTTAGTCTGAACTCAATTTCTTTTTCTAACACATACTGTTGAATGTACAGAAAATCTGTGGGTAATTAAGGAATTTTTTAATTTAGAGTGTAAGTACTACTGTGGATCCATTAATTTTGTGGTAGGCATACCTAATACAGTCTTTTAACTTTTAGGAATTAAACTAGCAGATGGCCTTCTGCTTTTTTAGGTTCTCTATTAAGCTACTATTTGAAATACCTTAGAACCAAAGGTTTCTGTAAGGAATTTTTGCAATGTAGAACTGCTTTAAAATATGTATCAGTCATACATAGGAACTCATGGCATTCTAAGCTGCTTGTTTCTTTGAGGACCAGCCAAAATTTCAACACAAAGTTTTGATATCCGTGCTTGCCAGAGTTGATTTATGATTTATCCAGAAAAAAATCTGGCACACTTGACTGCTGAACTCCAGCCCAGCTTAAAGCACATAACTCCTGCAACATGCAGAGCAAGTGGAGCCAGGTGTGTGTCCAACAGGGAAGAGGAGGTGGTGGCTACTGGATGTGGGTATCCCTGTGCCATGTCTCTTCCACCCTGCCAACTCATGGCAAGCGGAATGGCTCTTCTGGTGTGACCTCAAGTCCAGCAAGTGGACTCAGCCAGCACTTAGTTAAAAAGCTGTTATGAAAAGTGGCAGAAAGGCTTCATCCATGGGTTAAGAGAGCTGGTTCAGCTTTGCTGATAAAAGGAAAAAGTTTGGTTTACTCTTCAACCAGCAGATCTGACTGTGTACAGGCAGGAAGCAGATTTGCTGCAAAATTTTATTATTTTATTCCATTTTATATAAAAATTTTCACAATTGATTCTTGCTCTGGGACTATATTTAAATAGAATTTAGGGCATTGTTTTTAGTGAATATAACCCAGGGAATGTCATGGGTTCACTAATATCATAGTGAATATTTTATTACAGCAGCTGAAATCTTGTATTTTGATGAGGGAGAGGGTACTGTAGTTTCAATTCTGTGAAATCTCTCTGAGGATCATAGCTTAGTTGCTTATATTAGTTGCTTATTTCTGAGACAGGCAGAGCTTAATGAATGGCAGGAAGAAAACATGATCTGATACCATTTTAAGCTCTTTTCCAAAACAGTAAACAAACTTATCCAATATGTCTGATGATTTCTGTGATTATGCAATAAAAGTAGCCTTGCTTTTGGACTGGTTCAGGGCCAAGGGGTAACTTGTCATCAAGTGGAGATCTTTTCATTTATCAGTTTATTTTTTTGCCCTTCCACAGAGACTGGCCAAATAAAATGTTTTCTTTGTGCCCTGTTCTCCACTCTAGTGTTTTCATCAGTTTTGCTCTGTCCCTGGGGCTACAAGTGTCAGTCAGCTGCAATAAAGTGTCATTTTTGCCACTTTGGTGTTTATTGAGAGCTCTCAGATATCTAGTGCCCAGTTTCCTGGACCTGTGCCTTGGGTGAGCCACGTGCGATGTGCTCAAGAGCTGTGGCAGAAATGTGTGTGGCTGATTTGGGCACAGTAGTAATAAAATACAGAGCTAAGAGTCATCTTGTGCCTGCTGATAGCCAAGTTCAGCAAACTCTGTTTATGTTTCTTGTTTGATGTAAATTTTTGACATTTACGATTCAGAGGACAGCTTGAAAATGTCCAAGTGAACTGATAAGAATCAGAAGCCAAAACACCAGGAATCTTGGCTTTGATACTGATAGAAAAATAGCTTTCTTCACTTCCTTTCCACAGAAAATGGCAAAAATCGTTTTGTTTTTTTTTTTGTTTGTTTGTTTGGGTTTTTTTTTTTTTTTTATTGGCTTTTTTAGACTTTTGTTTGTTATATTTTAACTTTTTTTCTTGGGCAGATC